>JAJQKJ010001699.1:0-207954 GCA_029574335.1 Rana kukunoris | reverse complement strand
ATGCCCTGTACTCCTCCCATGCCTGTACTCCTCTATGCCCTGTACTACTGTACTCCTCCATGCATGCCCTACTGCCCTGTACTCCTCCATGCCCTGTACTCCTGCCCTGTACTCCTCCATGACCCTGTGTACTCCTCCATGCCCTGTACTGTACTCCTCCATGCCACTGCCCTGTACCCTTCCATGCCCTGTACTCCTCCATGCCCTGTACCCCTCCATGCCCTGTACTCCTCCATGCCCTGTACTCCTCCATGCCATGTACTCCTCCATGCCCTGTACTCCTCCATGCCCTGTACTCCTCCATGCCCTGTACTCCTCCATGCCATGTACTCCTCCATGCCCTGTACCCTTCCATGCCCTGTACTCCTCCATGCCATGTACCCTTCATGCCCTGTACCCTTCCATGCCATGTACTCCTCCATGCCCTGTACCCTTCCATGCCCTGTACTCCTCCATGCCATGTACCCTTTCCTGCCCTGTACTCCTCCATGTCATGTACTCCTCCATGCCCTGTACCCATCCATGTACCGTTCCATGCCCTGTACTCCTCCATGCCCTGTACTCCTCCATGCCCTGTACTCCTCCATGCCCTGTACTCCTCCATGCCCTGTACCCTTCCATGCCATGTACTCCTCCATGCCCTGTTGCTGTCTGCTGTGTATATCTGTCCTTGTTGTTCTGAGGTCTGTACACGACTATATATGTAGATGAACATGTGCAGGAGGGGCACTAGGGGAGGGAAGAGAGTGGTCTATACTGATGGGGGTCTGCGCTGAGGATGGTCTATACTGATTGGGGGGGTCTGCGCTGAGGGGGTCTATACTGATTGGGGGGTCTGTACAGAGGGGGTCTGCACTGGTCTGAGACAAGGGTCACTGCTGAAGGAAGGGGGTCTGTACTTAGTAGGGGGTCTATACTGAGGAAAGGGGGGCTCTACTTAGTGGGGGGTCTTTACTGAGGAAAGGGGGTCTGTACATAGTGACAGGGGTCTGTACTGAGAGGGAGGTGTCTGTACTTATTGGAGGCGGTATATATTGAGTAAGGGGGGTCTGAAAGCTAGGTCTATACTGAGGGAGGGGAATCTTTACTGTGGGAGGGGGGTCTGTACTAAGGGAGGGGGGTCTGTACTAAGGGGGGCCCTGTACTAAGGTACTATAGTTGGTGGTGGGTGACACCAATTTTTTCCACACCGGGTGACACCAACTCTAGTGAGTTGCCACTGGGATGGGATGAGCTTCATCATTAACTTCATCCAAACAACATTAAATCCTCATCCAACTGAGCAGAAAATTTCCGACAGAACTCTCCACACAACCGACCCAACAGACTGCCAGGCAACCAACTGGGCAACTGAACCCCCAACAGACGGGACCATTCTTCAGACAACCAGCCAGTCTGTAGTTCAGGGAAAGGGCCGCTCACAATGTTGCTCCATCTCCCCAATTTCCAGGACTGGATCCCATCCTCCGCACATTGTTTGTTCTTCTTTCCTTTACATAGAAGCTCAGCCTCCTTTACATTAAAGCTCACGGCGACCCCCCCGATCAGCCTCCTTTACATTGAAGCTTGTGGTGACCCCCCCCCCCCCAGATCAGCCACCTTTACATTAAAGCTCATGGTGCCCCCCCCCCCCCCAGCCAGTGCTTTGTTTCCAGCAGGTGCGGAGGGGGTGGTGCGGAGGGGGTGGCGCGGAGGGAGTCGGTATTTCATAATGGTTCTAGGTAACGAGATAAACAGAGTTGTGGAAGTGTGGCTCGTACAGTGTACGGAGTGCACAATTAGGGTCAGTGTATAGGGGTTGCGCAGAGGGATGGCGTGGAGGGAGTGGTGCGGAGGGTGTCTTGGTATTCTATAATGGTTCTTAACGAGATAAGCAGAGTTGTGGAAGTGTGGCTTGTACGGAGTGTACAATTAGGGTCAGTGTGAAGGTGGAGGGGTGGCGCAGAGGGGTGGCGCGGAGGGGTGGTGCGGAGAGTGGTGGAAGTGCGGCTTGTTCGGAGTGCACAATTAGGGTCAGTGTGAAGGTGGAGGGGGTGGCGCAGAGGGGGTGGCGCAGAGGGGGTGGCGCGGAGGGGGTGGCGCGGAGAGTGTGGAAGTGCGGCTCGTACGTAGTGCACAATTAGGGTCAGTGTGAAGGTGGAGGGGGTGGCGCAGAGGGGGTGGCGCGGAGAGTGGTGGAAGTGCGGCTCGTACGGAGTGTACAATTAGGGTCAGTGTGAAGGTGGAGGGGGTGGCGCAGAGGGGGTGGCGCGGAGGGGGTGGTGCGGAGAGTGGTGGAAGTGCGGCTTGTTCGGAGTGCACAATTAGGGTCAGTGTGAAGGTGGAGGGGGTGGCGCAGAGGGGGGGCGCAGAGGGGGTGGCGCGGAGGGGGTGGCGCGGAGAGTGGTGGAAGTGCGGCTCTCGTACGTAGTGCACAATTAGGGTCAGTGTGAAGGTGGAGGGGTGCGCAGAGGGGTGGCGCGGAGAGTGGTGGAAGTGCGGCTCGTACGGAGTGTACAATTAGGGTCAGTGTGAAGGTGGAGGGGGTGGCGCAGAGGGGGTGTGGCGCGGAGGGGGTGTGCGAGAGTGGTGGAAGTGCGGCTTGTTCGGAGTGCACAATTAGGGTCAGTGTGAAGGTGGAGGGGGTGGCGCAGAGGGGGTGGCGCAGAGGGGGTGGTGCGGAGGGGGTGGCGCGGAGAGTGGTGGAAGTGCGGCTCGTACGGAGTGCACAATTAGGGTCAGTGTAAAGGTTGAGGGGGTGGCGCAGAGGGGATGGCGTGGAGGGAGTGGTGCGGAGGGGGTGGTGTCTTGGTATTCTATAATGGTTCTGGGTAACGAGATAAGCAGAGTTGTGGAAGTGTGGCTTGTACGGAGTGTACAATTAGGGTCAGTGTGAAGGTGGAGGGGGTGGCGCAGAGGGGGTTGCGCAGAGGGGGTGGCGCGGAGGGGGTGGTGCGGAGAGTGGTGGAAGTGCGGTTTGTTCGGAGTGCACAATTAGGGTCAGTGTGAAGGTGGAGGGGGTGGCGCAGAGGGGGTTGCGCAGAGGGGTGGCGCGGAGGGGGTGGCGCGGAGAGTGGTGGAAGTGCGGCTCGTACGGAGTGTACAATTAGGGTCAGTGTGAAGGTGGAGGGGGTGGCGCAGAGGGGGTGGCGCGGAGGGGGTGGTGCGGAGAGTGGTGGAAGTGCGGCTTGTTCGGAGTGCACAATTAGGGTCAGTGTGAAGGTGGAGGGGGTGGCGCAGAGGGGGTGGCGCAGAGGGGGTGGCGCGGAGGGGGTGGCGCGGAGAGTGGTGGAAGTGCGGCTCGTACGGAGTGTACAATTAGGGTCAGTGTGGAGGGGCTCTTCATATCTGAAGATGATGAGTGGAAGGAGAGCGAGGAGCTGAAATTGTTTCCATTTGAAGAGATTGAATTGCCGTCTCGATGAGCAGAAACACGACTCCTTTTTTTTTATTATTGGGCAATCAGCCTCACTGTGCAGCTGCCGGCGCATTCCTCTGCCTGCAAATTACTTCTATTTAAGAAATGGCGGCTCAGCAATGAAGAAAAATCTTCACTACAAATTCAAATATTTACCACGAGGACGTCTTAAATAATTGCTGGCGGAATGTTCCGGGATGTGCCAAGTGCTTGGACCTCACTTCATCGGTAAAAGAGCCACCAGGGTCTCTGGAACATTTCATGGCACCGACATGTGGCCTTTCTGATCTTGTAATGGAGGAGAGAGGAAAGTTGGGTGCTGGGGGGAGGGGGGCTGGATGACTGAGGCTTGGGGGGGCTGGATGACTGAGGCTTGGGGGGGCTGGATGACTGGGGCTTGGGGGAGGCCTGGATGACTGGGGCTTGGGGAGGCCTGGATGACTGGGGCTTGGGGAGGCCTGGATGACTGGGGCTTGGGGAGGCCTGGATGACTGGGGCTTGGGGGAGAGGCGTGGATGACTGGGGCTTGGGGGGGCTGGACTGGGGCTTGGGGGAGAGGCGTGGATGACTGAGGCTTGGGGGGGCTGGATGACTGAGGCTTGGGGGGGCAGGATGACTGGGGCTTGGGGAGGCCTGGATGACTGGGGCTTGGGGGAGGCCTGGATGACTGGGGCTTGGGGGAGAGGTGTGGATGACTGGGGCTTGGGGGAGAGGTGTGGATGACTGGGGCTTGGGGGAGAGGCGTGAATGACTGGGGCTTGGGGGAGGCCTGGATGACTGGGGCTTGGGGGAGAGGTGTGGATGACTGGGGCTTGGGGGAGAGGCGTGAATGACTGGGGCTTGGGGGAGGCCTGGATGACTGGGGCTTGGGGGAGAGGTGTGGATGACTGGGGCTTGGGGGAGAGGCGTGGATGACTGGGGCTTGGGGGGAGAGGCGTGAATGACTGGGGCTTGGGGGAGGCCTGGATGACTGGGGCTTGGGGAGAGGTGTGGATGACTGGGGCTTGGGGGAGAGGCGTGGATGACTGGGGCTTGGGGGAGAGGCGTGAATGACTGGGGCTTGGGGGAGGCCTGGATGACTGGGGCTTGGGGGAGAGGTGTGGATGACTGGGGCTTGGGGGAGAGGCGTGGATGACTGGGGCTTGGGGGAGAGGCGTGAATGACTGGGGCTTGGGGGAGAGGCGTGGATGACTGGGGCTTGGGGGAGAGGCCTGGATGACTGGGGTGGTTCAGCTTTAGGAATGCCCAGACTGTGTGGCTCCTGTTCTTGCCAACCAGGGTCCACCAGTCGGGGCTTCAGTTAATTGTGTTACTTAATAGTCTTTATGATTTCATAAGGCTGTAGAATTTCTTGGGTTAGGTGATCAATAAGAGACCAAATCACCGCTATTGGTTCTTCTTGGATCCCAAAGGTTCTCCAGTCACCCCTAAGTACTGCACTGTGAATGGTGACCATACAAGCGCCATAAACATCATCTAGAACCTTCTTACAATGTCCATGGCGGCCAGAGGTGGCTCCCCCTACACCCCGTGCTGTGTATTACATAGAGGGAACCTTTCTCATGTAGTCAGCCCGACGTCTGGCTAAGGTTTTCATAATAAAGGAAGAGATGACCGGGCTGGGCCGGGCCTAGTGACTTCTTCCTCACATTGTCCCGATATCTTGGGAAAGTGGCTCTTCCCTCGTGGACTTCCCGGACTCTCCCTCCTCCTCAGCAGAATACAATCCTATCCCTGTGATTGGATCTTCAATATTCGAAGGAATCCACAACACAGAATGAAGGCTCACCAGATATACTGAGCTTGTCACTCATCCGCAGCCTGGGCCTTGTGATCCTCCCTAAACATCAGATGGCCAGCAAGCCGAGCGTCCTGGAGCCTCGACATTTGACCAAGAGATGCCAAGAACTTAGGTAGCCTCAGTGTATGGATTATACCAATGAAACCTAAAAGGTCCGCCATCGGTAAAACCAGATGGTGTTTATTATAAAAAAAAGTCTGTGCTGACACCAGACTCGACAAAAAGATTCCATCAAAAAGCAAAGCAGGCCGGCAGGTAGTACAAACACGCCCCTGCATGAGAACAGCGCCGTGACGTCAGCACGTCGCTCACCCTATGGGTTTCGTCACAGAACAGATGTTCTGTGATCATTTATATTTTCATTCACTCATCGTTGTATATATCGCATGATTCGCATTTTTTGAGTTGGTTGATTCATTTTCACTGAACATGTTTTCTTGTGTTTATTACACGTTGTTGATTTGTCGTCAGCGCAGCTTCTTATGTTTTCACATCTGTGTTTGTGTGAATTTCACAGTCGCAGTTCGTTTCCTTAAGTTAAACAGCGCAGTTTTTTTCTTTAACAATCCTATAAAATGTATACAGCGCACTGGGGAGGGGGTTGTGTTATTCTCATGTGTATCTATACACTGTATACAACGCTATGGGGGGGGGGGGTTATGTTATTCTCATATGTGTATATCTATACACTGTATACAGCGCTATGGGGGGGGGGGGGGGTTATGTTATTCTCATATGTATATCTATACACTGTATACAGCGCTATGGGAGAGGGGGGTTATGTTATTCTCATGTGTATATCTATACACTGTATACAGCGCTATGGGGGAGGGGGTTATGTTATTCTCTTGTGTATATCTATACACTGTATACAGCGCTATGGGGGGGGGGGGGGGGTTTGTTATTCGCATGTGTATCTATACACTGTATACAGCGCTATGGGGGAGGGGGGTTATGTTATTCTCATGTGTATATCTATACACTGTATACAGCGCTATGGGGGGGGGGGGGGGTTATGGTATTCTCATATGTATATCTATACACTGTATACAGCGCTATGGGGGAGGGGGGTTATGTTATTCTCATGTGTATATCTATACACTGTATACAGCGCTATGGGGGAGGGGGGGTTTGTTATTCGCATGTGTATCTATACACTCTATGCAGCGCATGGGGAGGGGGGGGGGTTGTGTTATTGAATGAATGAAAACTTAGGCGCCGTACACACGGCCGAGGTTCTCGCTGAAAATCAGCGAGAACCTCGCTGGAATGCACATTCCAGCGAGGACCTCGGCCGTGTGTACGGTCTCAGCGAGCTTCCCGTCGGGAAGCCGGTCGAGCCGAAATAGAGAGCACTCTCTCTCTTTCCTCGACGGCCCGCCCGGAAGAATGGCTGGTTGCCATTCCCGACGGGCGGGTCGCCGAATTCGACGGCCGGGAGAGAACCTCGACGGGCGGAACGATGTGTTCTGCCCGTCGAGGTTCTCTGCCGTGTGTACGGCGCCTTATATAGCGCGGCACATGCGAACTGAATCGCCTCTGGGCGCTTGTTGTTCCGTCTCCTTTGATATGAAAAGAGATGAGTCTTAATCTTTCTCCTGAATGCTGGTTGGTAAGGCGTTCCATAGTCTGGGACCTTGGACAGCGAATCTCCTGTCTCCTTTGGACTTGTAGTTGGCTTTCGGTATCTGGAGCAGATTTTGATTGGTGGATCGCAGAATACGATTGGGATTGTGAGCTTTTAATTTTTCGCATAGATAATGGGGAGCATTCCCATGGATACATCTATGCGTTAGACAGAGAGCTTTAAAATTGATTCTGTCTTTTACTGGTAGCCAGAGAAGGGATCTCAGTGAAGGGATCTCAGTGAAGGGATCTCAGTGAAGGGGAGATTGATTCCCAGGGTTTTTTCCAGTCACAAGTCTGGCGGCCGTATTTTGAACGACTTGAAGACGAGCGATTTGGTACTTGGGGAGTCCGAGGTAAAGGACATTTGCATAGTCCAGTCTGGAGTTTACAATAGCTCCCACCACGACGCTATGTTTTCTTTGTGAATAAAAGGAGTAAGTCTGCGTAGTAGGCGCAGCAGATGGTGAGATCCGCTGACCACTGACCCTATTTGTGCGTCCATTGTCATGTAGGGGTCAAATGTGACCCCTAGACTTTTGACTTTGGCGCTAGGGGTGATGATTTTGCCCAGAATGGGCGGGGGGATCCAGGTTGTTGCCGGTTGATTCCTGCGCTTGGCGTGAAACAGGAGAAGTTCTGTTTCCGCTCCGTTGAGTGTAAGATAACTCTTTGTCATCCAGTCCTCTATCAGAGAGAGGCATGTCTCTAGATTGAGGTGGTGATCCTTCTTATTGCAAATGCGGAAATACAGTTGCGTGTCATTTGCATAAGAGTGATAGACCAGTTTTTGGCTGCTGATGATTTCAAAAAGCGGACGAAGATAAATGTTGAATAAAACCGATGACAGGGGGATCCTTGAGGGACTCCGCATGTTACTGTGCGTTTCTCAGAAGTGAAAGGTCATAACTTCACTATTTGCGATCGGTTTTCCAAAAAAGAGGAGAACCAAGATAAATCGCCTTCTGCGACTCTGGCTACTTCAGCTAGCCGAGTCAATAGAAGCTTGTGGTCTACAGTGTCGAAGGCTGCGCTTAGGTCCAACAGAACCAGAAGACAAGATTCTCCTTCGTCTGCGGCCTCAAGAGCGTCGTCCCATATTCTGAGCAATGCGGTTTCTGTCCCGTGTCCGGGCCGGGAATCCTGATTGAAATGGATCAAGTAGGTTGTGGGTATCTAGATGCTGTTGCAGCTGTTGTACCACTACTTTTTCTATAACTTTTGAGAGTACATTTAGGCCTGTTATGGGACGGTGGTGGAGTGGGTCCTTGGGGTCCAGGGTGGGTTTCTTCAAGATGGGTCGAATTATGCCCTCTTTCAACTGGGAGGGCACTATGCCTTCCCTGAAAGATTGGTTGATAAGCTGCGTGATAGAAGGTGCCAGGATGTCGGCGCATTCCTTAGGTGGGGATGATATCATTCGGCGCAGTGCTATTACGCAGAATACCGATGATATTTTTAGTGGCATGGATAGAGGTGGGTTCCAGCGTGAACTTACTTGGCTGTAGTGAATTACTGCAGGTGTTGTGTAAATAATTATGGGGGGGGCTAGGAGGTGAATTGTTTTGCTGAATGCTTTGCCGGATTCCCTCAATTTTATTAATGAAGTAATCCGACAGTTCATTGCAAAATTCTTGTGAATCTGAATTGGGGGCTTCAAGACAGCCTGGATTCATGGTCTGAGTGACCATCTTGAAGAGTTCTCGGGGGTGATTCAGGGCGCTGTTGATAGCCTTAGAAAAATAGTTTTTCTTGGCTTTGTAGATTTCTTTGTGGTATTTTCTGGTTATTGCCTTGTAGATGGAGAGGTTCTCATCTGAAGAGCTTCTTTTCCAAGTGGCTTCCGCCCTTCTGCGCTCTTGCTTCAGTAACGCCAGTTGGTTGTTGAACCAGCTGGAGTTATTTTTCCGGATGCAGGTTTTGCGTTTCGGCGCTATTATGTCAGCTGACTGTAATAGGGCTGTATTTATGTCATCCAGTGTTTCTTCAGCCGTTTGATGGATTGTTTTAATTTTTTCCCCCTAACGTGGCTTTGAAGAGTTCCGAGTGGAGCTTCTTCTGACATCTGGTCCAGTGTGTTGTCACTGGATTTGATGTTTTTGATAAGGGGTGGAAATCGGAAATAATGAATTTAATTGTATGGTGATCTGTCCATGGCAACGATTCATTATCCAAGATTTTTATTTCCAGATCTTGTCTGAAAATAAGATCGAGCGTGTGACCTGAATCATGTGTGGGCCCACATACTAGTTGTTGTAGCCCTAGTCCTTCTAGGTGGTCGATGCAGGTGTCGGCAACGGGGTCTTGCGGGGAGTTGGCCCAGAGGTTGAAATCCCAGAGCAGCAAAAGGTGTTTGCTGTTAAGGGTATAGGTGGAGATAAAGTCCGTCAATGATGGGAGCAGCTGCGATTTTGGGCCGGGTGGTCTATAGCAGAGTAGAATCCGGACGGTCTCCTGGGAGTTTGCTTGAAGTTGCAGAGTAAGGGTTTCCATGAATGGAAGAGGGTTTTGAAGGACTGGTTTGGTGATTGCAAGATGAGACTTGTGGATCACTGCCAGGCCTCCTCCTCTTTGTCCTATTCTGTTTTCAGTGATAATACGGTAGTTTTCTGGCACCAATTCTCCTAGAATGGTGTTGCAGTCGGCTGTGAGCGCTCTCTGTAATGAAGAGACAGTCTAGATCGTGTTGTAGAATGAAATCATGGATTTCAAGTCGGTGTTTTACTGCCGATCTTGTGTTGATCAAAGCACATGAAATGCGCTTAAGTTGGGGTAAACGGCTGAAATTTTTGACAGTTGATCGTCGATCGATTCTCAAAAGTTGCTCAATTCTTAGGGCCTTTTTGGTGATGGCTGGCAGTACCGCAGATCAGCCATGGTCGCCAGTCACCGGGGGGAAAATAATTTTTTAGTGGCGATGGAGAGAGGATTCAGTGAATCCTCCCGGCTTGGTCCAGAGGAAGGCAAAAAAAAACCCAAGCCGTGCTATGCCAATTTGCTTTGGTAGGGGAAATAAATTCCTTCCTTATCCCTGAAAGGCGATCGGGCGAACCCCTGGATCAAGTACTATTAGGTTGTGAAAAGGAGGGGGTGGGGGGAGAGCTGTCACTGCTGCTGGGGTGTACCAAGATGGCCGCCGACCAGGAGCAGGATATGGGACCCAGGCTGGTGTGCAGCCAGCTGGGTGGATTGGCGATCAGGAGGGGAAGCTGGTTGTTGAAACCAGGGGTGGATGGGTCCTGCAGGGGCTGGGGGTGAATTCCTGGGAAGTTTCTGGGGGTGTTTTAGGACGCGAGTGCGGCGCCCCTGCGATTTGGTTTGCATGTGCTGCGCTATATAAGTTTTCATTCATTCATTCAGGCCGCGGATGAAGCCGCGGCCTTTCCTAAGATGCAGCGGCCGCGAATCAGCTATGGCTGGCGCGGTTCAGGGAGGAAGACGGGGAATAGAGGGTAATAGAGGCGGGGAGGTGGCGGGGGAGGGTTGCTTGATGGTGGGTGGTAATGTGATGGTAGTGTGGGGTGAAAGGAGAGGGAAGAAGCCCCAGTGTTAAGCCGATACGGTGGCTTGTCCTGAAAAGGACGGCCGCCAAACGGTTCCAGGGGAGGTGAAATAGCAGGAGCCTACCTGGGGATGATGTCTGGAGAAGATGGGCTCAGGGGGAGGAAAAGCACTTAGCTTGTCCTGGGAGCTCCAGGAGCTGTAGTGGCTTCACAGAGCAGAGAGGCTAGCAGGAGCCTGTCTGTCAGATGCCTGGCTGTCTATCTGGTCCCTGGCGAGAGCAGACTCGTGCGGAAGCATGGAGCGTCCTACTCTCCCACTGACACTGACTGACTGACTGGCCGGGTGTATCTATACACTGTATACAGCGCACGGGGGAGGGGGGGTTATATTCTTCTCATGTGTATCTATACACTGTATACAGTGCTATGGGGGAGGGGGTATGTTATTCTCATGTATATACACACGGTATACAGTATATGACCATTGGAGGAGGGTGCAGCCGGTGCATTGTGGGTAGTCAGGTCAGCTTCAGAGATCATTGACATTTAGGATGAAGATTCTCAGAGACTTCATTAATCAGAGAGAAAATGCCTCTGAATTACGACGCGGTGTGTGGTGCCGGCCCGGCGTCTCGCCGATCTCCCGCAGATTATAATTAATCCTGATTAGAGAGTGTTGGGAAAATGTTGTGCCGGCGCAATCATGAGAAAACAAGATGATTATTCTCAGGAAACGAGTCGGAAAAGGTCACCTCGGGGTCTCCGAAGACTCTTCACATCTATTAACATTCATGGCGGTTTTGTGTGCGACTCCATCATGGCCGCCATGTGTGACAAGGCGGGCCTCCCCTCCCCCGACCCACACCATTGGCTCCGATAGTTAATGATATGCAGGTCACCTCAAAGTATTTGGAAGTTGTCAGGAGAAGAATGTGATGGATCTAGTGGGACGTTATGGGAGAGAGTGAGGTCATTATCTATAAATCACTGACAGATATTCATGGCCGGTGTGGAGGAACACAATGAAGAGCGTTTGATGAGTGTGGACCGCTCTGCCGAGCGACTCCGAGTCCTTCCCACTTGTTTTCTATGACACATCAATCATCTGCAATATAAAACGTTTTCAAGGCGCCCAACAATGGTACTTGACCTCATTACTGCCAAGTCTACCGAAGAGCCGCGCCGGAACTCCTCATCCCCAGCTGTCTCCAGATTTTATCTTATGATGGTGTCCATGGAATGTCCCTTCATCTTCCTCCGTATTCATTCAACACCCTCCATGTGGATCACACCTCAGAATGGAAAGAGAAGAGTACAGGAAGAGGAGATCCATACAATGGAAAGAGAAGAGTACAGGAAGAGGAGATCCATACAATGGAAGGAGAGGAGTCCAGGAAGAGGAGATCCATACAATGGAAGGAGAGGAGTCCAGGAAGAGGAGATCCATACGATGGAAGGAGAGGAGTCCAGGAAGAGGAGATCCATACAATGGAAGGAGAGGAGTCCAGGAAAGAGAGATCCAAACAATGGAATGAGAGGAGTCCAAGGAGAGGAGATCCATACAATGGAAGGAGAGGAGCCGCACCGGAACTCCCCAACCCCAGATGTCTCCAGATTTTATCTTATGATGGTGTCCATGGAATGTCCCTTCATTTTCCTCCGTATTCATTCAACACCCTCCATGTGGATCACACCTCACAATGGAAAGAGAAGAGTACAGGAAGAGGAGATCCATACAATGGAATTAGAGGAGTCCAGGAAGATGAGATCCATACAATGGAAGGAGAGGAGTCCAGGAAGAGGAGATCCATACAATGGAAGGAGAGAAGTCCAGGAAAAGGAGATCCATACAATGGAAAGAGAGTAGTCCAGGAAGAGGAGATCCATATAATGGAAGGAGAGAAGTCCAGGAAGAGGAGATCCCTCTATACTACATTCTCCTACTCTGGGATGATAATTGATGGCCATATTTTTTTCTATCCTTACAACACTCACCCCCCATTGTCATACTTCGTGGGGTAAGTTCCTGTATGGTGGGGGTAGGAATATTATGGATGTTGACCTAAGTGTCATGTGACACGCTGACAGTTCATTGGCTCACAGGCTGAGGCCTGCCCTACATGAGATCTGATTGGGAGAAGAGTCCCGCCATCCAGGTCACATGTCTGAAAATAGCTCTGTATCTGTAGGAATCGTTGTCATATGTGACTGAAGAGCTAACAATCTAATCAGTATATGAATATCATTCACTTTATATACCCCCTCCCCTCCCCCACACACAGATTACAGAGGATCGGAGGATTGGACATGGATTACAAGGAAGGAGACATCGACCTTCATCACTTGAAATCCAATTAGCGGATGGAATGGGAGGAGAGACTCTCCGGAGGGTTCTGGAAATTGGTGGCGGTCACCTTTGTGCTGTCAATGTGGGGCGAAGAGTAATTGAGAATTGGAGTGCGCAGTCACGCTCAGACACGCTCAGGTCATGTGAACATACAACACGGGGGCCCCGGACTCGCTGACATTGGGGGCCCAACACAAGTAACTCCATTATCCAAATGAAATTACATTTCTATCACATTAGACCGACTCTGACATCACTAACCAGATAAATCTCTATATGGTGACTGTGAGGGATGTGATGTCACGGAGTGACTCCCCCCCATGTGGTGGAGGGTTGGGGGATGGGAAGCAGAGACGTCTTTATAATAATAATAACCAGAAAAAAATGAAATAAGAGAAAATGTGAGACAGAAAATGTACAGATACAAGAATCACTTATCAACTGCCACCAATGTTGTCTCCAGGTGTCCAGAAGGTGACAGAAGCCCCCAGTGGAGTCTCCAGGTGTCCAGAAGGTGACAGAAGCCCCCAGTGGTGTCTCCAGGTGTTTGGAAGGTGACAGAAGCCCCCAGTGGGGTCTCCAGGTGTCCGAAAGGAGACAGAAGCACCCAGTGGTGTCTCCAGGTGTCTGGAAGGTAACAGAAGCCCCCAGTGGTGTCTCCAGGTGTCCGGAAGGAGACAGAAGCCCCCAGTGGTGTCTCCAGGTGTCTGGAAGGTAACAGAAGCCCCCAGTGGAGTCTCCAGGTATCCGGAAGGTGACAGAAGCCCCCAGTGGAGTCTCCAGGTGTCCAGAAGGTGACAGAAGCCCCCAGTGGAGTATCAAGGTGTCTGGAAGGTGACAGAAGCCCCCAGTGGAGTCTCCAGGTGTCTGGAAGGTGACAGAAGCCCCCAGTGGAGTCTCCAGGTGTCTGAAAGGTGACAGAAGCCCCCAGTGGTGTCTCCAGGTGTCTGGAAGGTGACAGAAGCCACCAGTGGTGTCTCCAGGTGTCTGGAAGGTGACAGAAGCCCCCAGTGGAGTCTTCAGGTGTCTGGAAGGTGACAGAAGCCCCCAGTGGTGTCTCCAGGTGTCTGGAAGGTGACAGAAGCCCCCAGTGGTGTCTCCAGGTGTCTGGAAGGTGACAGACGCCCCCAGTGCAGTCTTCAGGTGTCTGGAAGGTGACAGAAGCCCCCAGTGGTGTCTCCAGGTGGCTGGAAGGTGACAGAAGCCCCCAGTGGTGTCTACAGGTGTCTGGAAGGTGACAGAAGCCCCCAGTGGTGTCTCCAGGTGTCTGGAAGGTGACAGAAGCCCCCAGTGGAGTCTTCAGGTGTCCGGAAGGTGACAGAAGCCCCCAGTGGTGTCTCCAGGTGTCTGGAAGGTGACAGAAGCCCCCAGTGGTGTCTCCAGGTGTCTGGAAGGTGACAGAAGCCCCCAGTGGTGTCTCCAGGTGGCTGGAAGGTGACAGAAGCCCCCAGTGGTGTCTACAGGTGTCTGGAAGGTGACAGAAGCCCCCAGTGGTGTCTCCAGGTGTCTGGAAGGTGACAGAAGCCCCCAGTGGAGTCTTCAGGTGTCCGGAAGGTGACAGAAGCCCCCAGTGGTGTCTCCAGGTGTCTGGGAGGTGACAGGAGGCCCCAGTGGTGTCTCCAGGTGTCTGGAAGGTGACAGAAGCCCCCAGTGGAGTCTCCAGGTGTCCGGAAGGTGACAAAAGCCCCCAGTGGTGTCTCCAGGTGTCTGGAAGGTGACAGAAGCCCCCAGTGAAGTCTCAAGGTGTCCGTAAGGTGACAGAAGCCCCCAGTGGAGTCTCCAGGTGTCTGGAAGGTGACAGAAGCCCCCAGTGGAGTCTCCAGGTGTCCGGAAGGTGACAAAAGCCCCCAGTGGTGTCTCCAGGTGTCTGGAAGGTGACAGAAGCCCCCAGTGAAGTCTCAAGGTGTCCGTAAGGTGACAGAAGCCCCCAGTGGAGTCTCCAGGTGTCTGGAAGGTGAAAGAAGCCCCCAGTGGAGTCTCACGGTGTCCGTAAGGTTACAGAAGCCCCCAGTGGTGTCTACAGGTGTCTGGAAGGTGACAGAAGCCCCCAGTGGTGTCTCCAGGTGTCTGGAAGGTGAAAGAAGCCCCCAGTGGTGTCTCCAGGTTTCTGGAAGGTGAAAGAAGCCCCCAGTGGAGTCTTCAGTTGTCAGGAAGGTGACAGGAGGCCCCAGTGGTGTCTCCAGGTGTCCGTAAGGTGACAGAAGCCCCCAGTGGAGTCTCCAGGTGTCTGGAAGGTGACAGAAGCCCCCCAGTGGAGTCTCCAGCTGTCCTGAAGGTGACAGAAACCCCCAGTGGTGTCTCCAGGTGTCTGGAAGGTGACAGAAGCCCCCCAGTGGAGTCTTCAGGTGTCTGGAAGGTGACAGAAGCCCCCAGTGGTGTCTACAGGTGTCTGGAAGGTGACAAAAGCCCCCAGTGGTGTCTCCAGGTGTCTGGAAGGTGACAGAAGCCCCCAGTGGTGTCTCCAGGTGGCTGGAAGGTGACAGAAGCCCCCAGTGGTGTCTACAGGTGTCTGGAAGGTGACAGAAGCCCCCAGTGGTGTCTCCAGGTGTCTGGAAGGTGACAGAAGCCCCCAGTGGAGTCTTCAGGTGTCCGGAAGGTGACAGAAGCCCCCAGTGGTGTCTCCAGGTATCTGGAAGGTGACAGAAGCCCCCAGTGGTGTCTCCAGGTGTCTGGAAGGTGACAGAAGCCCCCAGTGGTGTCTACAGGTGTCTGGAAGGTGACAGAAGCCCCCAGTGGTGTCTCCAGCTGTCCGGAAGGTGACAGAAGGCCCCAGTGGTGTCTCCAGGTGTCTGGAAGGTGACAGAAGCCCCCAGTGGAGTCTCCAGGTGTCCGGAAGGTGACAAAAGCCCCCAGTGGTGTCTCCAGGTGTCTGGAAGGTGACAGAAGCCCCCAGTGAAGTCTCAAGGTGTCCGTAAGGTGACAGAAGCCCCCAGTGGAGTCTCCAGGTGTCTGGAAGGTGAAAGAAGCCCCCAGTGGTGTCTCCAGGTGTCTGGAAGGTGAAAGAAGCCCCCAGTGGAGTCTTCAGTTGTCAGGAAGGTGACAGGAGGCCCCAGTGGTGTCTCCAGGTGTCCGTAAGGTGACAGAAGCCCCCAGTGGAGTCTCCAGGTGTCTGGAAGGTGACAGAAGCCCCCCAGTGGAGTCTCCAGCTGTCCTGAAGGTGACAGAAGCCCCCAGTGGTGTCTCCAGGTGTCTGGAAGGTGACAGAAGCCCCCCAGTGGAGTCTTCAGGTGTCTGGAAGGTGACAGAAGCCCCCAGTGGTGTCTACAGGTGTCTGGAAGGTGACAAAAGCCCCCAGTGGTGTCTCCAGGTTACTGGAAGGTGACAGAAGCCCCCAGTGGAGTCTCCAGGTCTCTGGAAGGTGACAGAAGCCCCCAGTGGTGTCTCCAGGTCTCTGGAAGGTGACAGAAGCCCCCAGTGGTGTCTCCAGGTGGCGGGAAGGTGACAGAAGCCCCCAGTGGTGTCTCCAGGTGTCTGGAAGGTGACAGAAGCCCCCAGTGGTGTCTCCAGGTGTCCGGAAGGTGACAGAAGCCCCCAGTGGTGTCTCCAGGTGTCTGGAAGGTGACAGAAGCCCCCAGTGGAGTCTCCAGGTGTCTGGAAGGTGACAGAAGCCCCCAGTGGAGTCTTCAGGTGTCTGGAAGGTGACAGAAGCCCCCAGTGCAGTCTTCAGGTGTCTGGAAGGTGACAGAAGCCCCCAGTGGTGTCTACAGGTGGCTGGAAGGTGACAGAAGCCCCCAGTGGTGTCTACAGGTGTCTGGAAGGTGCCAGAAGCCCCCAGTGGTGTCTTCAGGTGTCTGGAAGGTGACAGAAGCCCCCAGTGGAGTCTCCAGGTGTCCGGAAGGTGACAAAAGCCCCAAGTGGTGTCTACAGGTGTCTGGAAGGTGCCAGAAGCCCCCAGTGGTGTCTCCAGGTGTCTGGAAGGTGACAGAAGCCCCCAGTGGAGTCTTCAGGTGTCCGGAAGGTGACAGAAGCCCCCAGTGGAGTCTTCAGGTGTCCGGAAGGTGACAGAAGCCCCCAGTGGTGTCTCCAGGTGTCTGGAAGGTGACAGAAGCCCCCAGTGGTGTCTCCAGGTGTCTGGAAGGTGACAGAAGCCCCCAGTGGTGTCTCCAGGTGTCTGGAAGGTGACAGAAGCCCCCAGTGGTGTCTACAGGTGTCTGGAAGGTGACAGAAGCCCCCAGTGGTGTCTCCAGGTGTCTGGAAGGTGACAGAAGCCCCCAGTGGAGTCTTCAGGTGTCCGGAAGGTGACAGAAGCCCCCAGTGGTGTCTCCAGGTGTCTGGAAGGTGACAGAAGCCCCCAGTGGTGTCTCCAGGTGTCTGGGAGGTGACAGGAGGCCCCAGTGGTGTCTCCAGGTGCCTGGAAGGTGACAGAAGCCCCCAGTGGAGTCTCCAGGTGTCCGGAAGGTGACAGAAGACCCAAGTGGAGTCTCCAGGTGTCTGGAAGGTGACAGAAGCCCCCAGTGAAATCTCAAGGTGTCCGTAAGGTGACAGAAGCCCCCAGTGGAGTCTCCAGGTGTCTGGAAGGTGAAAGAAGCCCCCAGTGGAGTCTCACGGTGTCCGTAAGGTGACAGAAGCCCCCAGTGGAGTCTCCAGGTGTCTGGAAGGTGAAAGAAGCCCCCAGTGGAATCTTCAGTTGTCAGGAAGGTGACAGGAGGCCCCAGTGGTGTCTCCAGGTGTCCGTAAGGTGACAGAAGCCCCCAGTGGAGTCTCCAGGTGTCTGGAAGGTGACAGAAGCCCCCCAGTGGAGTCTCCAGCTGTCCTGAAGGTGACAGAAACCCCCAGTGGTGTCTCCAGGTGTCTGGAAGGTGACAGAAGCCCCCCAGTGGAGTCTTCAGGTGTCTGGAAGGTGACAGAAGCCCCCAGTGGAGTCTACAGGTGTCTGGAAGGTGACAAAAGCCCCCAGTGGTGTCTCCAGGTGTCTGGAAGGTGACAGAAGCCCCCAGTGGAGTCTTCAGGTGTCCGGAAGGTGACAGAAGCCCCCAGTGGTGTCTCCAGGTGTCTGGGAGGTGACAGGAGGCCCCAGTGGTGTCTCCAGGTGTCTGGAAGGTGACAGAAGCCCCCAGTGGAGTCTCCAGGTGTCCGGAAGGTGACAAAAGCCCCCAGTGGTGTCTCCAGGTGTCTGGAAGGTGACAGAAGCCCCCAGTGAAGTCTCAAGGTGTCCGTAAGGTGACAGAAGCCCCCAGTGGAGTCTCCAGGTGTCTGGAAGGTGACAGAAGCCCCCAGTGGAGTCTCCAGGTGTCCGGAAGGTGACAAAAGCCCCCAGTGGTGTCTCCAGGTGTCTGGAAGGTGACAGAAGCCCCCAGTGAAGTCTCAAGGTGTCCGTAAGGTGACAGAAGCCCCCAGTGGAGTCTCCAGGTGTCTGGAAGGTGAAAGAAGCCCCCAGTGGAGTCTCACGGTGTCCGTAAGGTTACAGAAGCCCCCAGTGGTGTCTACAGGTGTCTGGAAGGTGACAGAAGCCCCCAGTGGTGTCTCCAGGTGTCTGGAAGGTGAAAGAAGCCCCCAGTGGTGTCTCCAGGTTTCTGGAAGGTGAAAGAAGCCCCCAGTGGAGTCTTCAGTTGTCAGGAAGGTGACAGGAGGCCCCAGTGGTGTCTCCAGGTGTCCGTAAGGTGACAGAAGCCCCCAGTGGAGTCTCCAGGTGTCTGGAAGGTGACAGAAGCCCCCCAGTGGAGTCTCCAGCTGTCCTGAAGGTGACAGAAACCCCCAGTGGTGTCTCCAGGTGTCTGGAAGGTGACAGAAGCCCCCCAGTGGAGTCTTCAGGTGTCTGGAAGGTGACAGAAGCCCCCAGTGGTGTCTACAGGTGTCTGGAAGGTGACAAAAGCCCCCAGTGGTGTCTCCAGGTGTCTGGAAGGTGACAGAAGCCCCCAGTGGTGTCTCCAGGTGGCTGGAAGGTGACAGAAGCCCCCAGTGGTGTCTACAGGTGTCTGGAAGGTGACAGAAGCCCCCAGTGGTGTCTCCAGGTGTCTGGAAGGTGACAGAAGCCCCCAGTGGAGTCTTCAGGTGTCCGGAAGGTGACAGAAGCCCCCAGTGGTGTCTCCAGGTATCTGGAAGGTGACAGAAGCCCCCAGTGGTGTCTCCAGGTGTCTGGAAGGTGACAGAAGCCCCCAGTGGTGTCTACAGGTGTCTGGAAGGTGACAGAAGCCCCCAGTGGTGTCTCCAGCTGTCCGGAAGGTGACAGAAGGCCCCAGTGGTGTCTCCAGGTGTCTGGAAGGTGACAGAAGCCCCCAGTGGAGTCTCCAGGTGTCCGGAAGGTGACAAAAGCCCCCAGTGGTGTCTCCAGGTGTCTGGAAGGTGACAGAAGCCCCCAGTGAAGTCTCAAGGTGTCCGTAAGGTGACAGAAGCCCCCAGTGGAGTCTCCAGGTGTCTGGAAGGTGAAAGAAGCCCCCAGTGGTGTCTCCAGGTGTCTGGAAGGTGAAAGAAGCCCCCAGTGGAGTCTTCAGTTGTCAGGAAGGTGACAGGAGGCCCCAGTGGTGTCTCCAGGTGTCCGTAAGGTGACAGAAGCCCCCAGTGGAGTCTCCAGGTGTCTGGAAGGTGACAGAAGCCCCCCAGTGGAGTCTCCAGCTGTCCTGAAGGTGACAGAAGCCCCCAGTGGTGTCTCCAGGTGTCTGGAAGGTGACAGAAGCCCCCCAGTGGAGTCTTCAGGTGTCTGGAAGGTGACAGAAGCCCCCAGTGGTGTCTACAGGTGTCTGGAAGGTGACAAAAGCCCCCAGTGGTGTCTCCAGGTTACTGGAAGGTGACAGAAGCCCCCAGTGGAGTCTCCAGGTCTCTGGAAGGTGACAGAAGCCCCCAGTGGTGTCTCCAGGTCTCTGGAAGGTGACAGAAGCCCCCAGTGGTGTCTCCAGGTGGCGGGAAGGTGACAGAAGCCCCCAGTGGTGTCTCCAGGTGTCTGGAAGGTGACAGAAGCCCCCAGTGGTGTCTCCAGGTGTCCGGAAGGTGACAGAAGCCCCCAGTGGTGTCTCCAGGTGTCTGGAAGGTGACAGAAGCCCCCAGTGGAGTCTCCAGGTGTCTGGAAGGTGACAGAAGCCCCCAGTGGAGTCTTCAGGTGTCTGCAAGGTGACAGAAGCCCCCAGTGCAGTCTTCAGGTGTCTGGAAGGTGACAGAAGCCCCCAGTGGTGTCTACAGGTGGCTGGAAGGTGACAGAAGCCCCCAGTGGTGTCTACAGGTGTCTGGAAGGTGCCAGAAGCCCCCAGTGGTGTCTTCAGGTGTCTGGAAGGTGACAGAAGCCCCCAGTGGAGTCTCCAGGTGTCCGGAAGGTGACAAAAGCCCCAAGTGGTGTCTACAGGTGTCTGGAAGGTGCCAGAAGCCCCCAGTGGTGTCTCCAGGTGTCTGGAAGGTGACAGAAGCCCCCAGTGGAGTCTTCAGGTGTCCGGAAGGTGACAGAAGCCCCCAGTGGAGTCTTCAGGTGTCCGGAAGGTGACAGAAGCCCCCAGTGGTGTCTCCAGGTGTCTGGAAGGTGACAGAAGCCCCCAGTGGTGTCTCCAGGTGTCTGGAAGGTGACAGAAGCCCCCAGTGGTGTCTCCAGGTGTCTGGAAGGTGACAGAAGCCCCCAGTGGTGTCTACAGGTGTCTGGAAGGTGACAGAAGCCCCCAGTGGTGTCTCCAGGTGTCTGGAAGGTGACAGAAGCCCCCAGTGGAGTCTTCAGGTGTCCGGAAGGTGACAGAAGCCCCCAGTGGTGTCTCCAGGTGTCTGGAAGGTGACAGAAGCCCCCAGTGGTGTCTCCAGGTGTCTGGGAGGTGACAGGAGGCCCCAGTGGTGTCTCCAGGTGCCTGGAAGGTGACAGAAGCCCCCAGTGGAGTCTCCAGGTGTCCGGAAGGTGACAGAAGACCCCAGTGGAGTCTCCAGGTGTCTGGAAGGTGACAGAAGCCCCCAGTGAAATCTCAAGGTGTCCGTAAGGTGACAGAAGCCCCCAGTGGAGTCTCCAGGTGTCTGGAAGGTGAAAGAAGCCCCCAGTGGAGTCTCACGGTGTCCGTAAGGTGACAGAAGCCCCCAGTGGAGTCTCCAGGTGTCTGGAAGGTGAAAGAAGCCCCCAGTGGAATCTTCAGTTGTCAGGAAGGTGACAGGAGGCCCCAGTGGTGTCTCCAGGTGTCCGTAAGGTGACAGAAGCCCCCAGTGGAGTCTCCAGGTGTCTGGAAGGTGACAGAAGCCCCCCAGTGGAGTCTCCAGCTGTCCTGAAGGTGACAGAAACCCCCAGTGGTGTCTCCAGGTGTCTGGAAGGTGACAGAAGCCCCCCAGTGGAGTCTTCAGGTGTCTGGAAGGTGACAGAAGCCCCCAGTGGAGTCTACAGGTGTCTGGAAGGTGACAAAAGCCCCCAGTGGTGTCTCCAGGTGTCTGGAAGGTGACAGAAGCCCCCAGTGGTGTCTCCAGGTGTCTGGAAGGTGACAGAAGCCCCCAGTGGTGTCCAGAAGGTGACAGAAGCCCCCTGGTGGTGTCTACAGGTGTCTGGAAGGTGACAAAAGCCCCCAGTGGTGTCTCCAGGTGTCTGGAAGGTGACAGAAGCCCCCAGTGGTGTCTCCAGGTGTCTGGAAGGTGACAGAAGCCCCCAGTGGTGTCTCCAGGTGGCTGGAAGGTGACAGAAGCCCCCAGTGGTGTCTCCAGGTGTCTGGAAGGTGACAGAAGCCCCCAGTGGTGTCTACAGGTCTCTGGAAGGTGACAGAAGCCCCCAGTGGAGTCTCCAGGTGTCTGGAAGGTGACAGAAGCCCCCAGTGGAGCCTCCAGGTGTCTGGAAGGTGACAGAAGCCCCCAGTGGAGTCTCCAGGTTTCTGGAAGGTGACAGAAGCCCCCAGTGGAGTCTCCAGGTTTCTGGAAGGTGACAGAAGCCCCCAGTGGAGCCTCCAGGTGTCCGGAAGGTGACCCCCAAGCCTAGACAGTGATAGGGACATTGTGGTTGCGTTAGGTGATTACTTTCTAACACAAACTGTGTAAATATTTCCTGGCCCTGGAAACCTCTCTGCGGGGGCTCGGCACACAACCTCTGGTTGTGGTTAATTCCTGATTTTAAGCATTTTCTATGCTGAGAAAACCCAGAAATATTAAGAATTGACATGAAGTGACACTAATGGCCTAATGGTTAGCACTTCTGCCGAGCTGCATGCGGTTTGTCCGGTCAAAACCCAACCAGAACACTGTCTGCATGGAGTTTGCATGTTCTCTCTGTGCGGGTTTCCTCCCACACCCCAAAGCCTGATAGGTTCATGGGCCTTAGTGTATGTATGAGAGACCTTAGATTGTAAGCTCCTGGGGGCAGGGAGTGATGTGATTGGATAATATATGTAAAGCGCTGTGTACATTGTCAGCATTCTATAAAATATATATATGGTAGTATGTGCATTGCACCTCGGTTCCTCTGATTCCATCATTAGTGTGGTGTTATTGGCCGGGCCCCTCCGCCGGGGCCCCCAGAGATCGGCTCCAGTAATGGTTGGAGGGTGTGCGGAGAGGAGCCGTTTGATGTTCAGAGATGGAGAGAATTATTCCCTCTTCTGTGTTCCCAGAGACGCCGGCGTGATTAATAGTGAATCTCTCTGCGGCGCGGCGCGGCGGCTCTGCGGTGAGAGGAACGGCGCGGAGATTCTTCTTTACATGATGAGTCCGAGAAGAAGGCACACACTCACCGGACACTTTATTAGGTACACCTGTCCCATTCCTCGGTAACACAAATTGCTTATCGGCCAATCACAGGGCAGCCAATCATCTAGACGCGGTGAAGACGACTTGCTGCATCAGAATGGGGAAGAAAGGGGATCTTGTGACTTTGAACGGGGGATGGTGGTTGGTGGCAGACGGGCCGGTCTGAGTATTTCTGGGATTTTCACACACACCCATCTCTCGGGATTACAGAGAATGGTGGGAAAAGAGAAAATATCCAGTGAGTGGCAGTTGTGTGGAGGAAAATGCCCTGCTGAGGTCAGAGAAGAATGGGGCAGATGGGTTCCAGATGATAGAAAGACAACAGGAACTCAAATAACCCCTCATTACACCCGAGATATGGAGAATACCATTTCTAAACACACAACACATCCAACCTGGAAGCAGATGGGCTACAGCAGCAGAAGACCACACCGGGGGCCATTCCTGTCAGCTGAGAACAGGAAACGGAGGCTAAGATTGGCAGGATCACCGATTGGACAATAGAAGATTGGAAAAATGTTGTCTGGTCTGATGAGTCTGGATTTCATCTCCGACATTCAGAGGGTGGGGTCATCCTGCCTTCTATCACCGGTTCAGGCTGGTGGTGGGGGTGTAATGGTGTGGGGGATGGGATATCACTGGTTCAGGCTGGTGGTGGGGGTGTAATGGTGGGGGGATGGGGTATCACCGGTTCAGGCTGGTGGTGGGGGTGTAATGGTGGGGGGATGGGGTATCACCGGTTCAGGCTGGTGGTGGGGGTGTAATGGTGTGGGGGATGGGGTATCACAGGTTCAGGCTGGTGGTGGGGGTGTAATGGTGGGGGGATGGGGTATCACCGGTTCAGGCTGGTGGTGGGGGTGTAATGGTGTGGGGGATGGGGTATCACAGGTTCAGGCTGGTGGTGGGGGTGTTATGGTGTGGGGGGATGGGATATCACTGGTTCAGGCTGGTGGTGGGGGTGTAATGGTGGGGGGATGGGGTATCACCGGTTCAGGCTGGTGGTGGGGGTGTTATGGTGTGGGGGGATGGGATATCACTGGTTCAGGCTGGTGGTGGGGGTGTAATGGTGGGGGGATGGGGTATCACTGGTTCAGGCTGGTGGTGGGGGTGTAATGGTGGGGGGATGGGGTATCACCGGTTCAGGCTGGTGGTGGGGGTGTAATGGTGGGGGGGTGGGGTATCACAGGTTCAGGCTGGTGGTGGGGGTGTTATGGTGTGGGGGGATGGGATATCACTGGTTCAGGCTGGTGGTGGGGGTGTTATGGTGTGGGGGGATGGGGTATCACCGGTTCAGGCTGGTGGTGGGGGTGTAATGGTGGGGGGGTGGGGTATCACAGGTTCAGGCTGGTGGTGGGGGTGTTATGGTGTGGGGGGATGGGATATCACTGGTTCAGGCTGGTGGTGGGGGTGTAATGGTGTGGGGGATGGGGTATCACTGGTTCAGGCTGGTGGTGGGGGTGTAATGGTGCGGTAGATGGGGTATCACCGGTTCAGGCTGGTGGTGGGGGTGTAATGGTGTGGGGGATGGGGTATCACTGGTTCAGGCTGGTGGTGGGGGTGTAATGGTGTGGGGGATGGGGTATCACTGGTTCAGGCTGGTGGTGGGGGTGTAATGGTGGGGGGTGGGGTATCACTGGTTCAGGCTGGTGGTGGGGGTGTTATGGTGTGGGGGGATGGGGTATCACCGGTTCAGGCTGGTGGTGGGGGTGTAATGGTAGGGGGGATGGGGTATCACCGGTTCAGGCTGGTGGTGGGGGTGTAATGGTGGGGGGGTGGGGTATCACCGGTTCAGGCTGGTGGTGGGGGTGTAATGGTGGGGGGGATGGGGTATCACTGGTTCAGGCTGGTGGTGGGGGTGTAATGGTGGGGGGGATGGGGTATCACTGGTTCAGGCTGGTGGTGGGGGTGTTATGGTGTGGGGGATGGGGTATCACTGGTTCAGGCTGGTGGTGGGGGTGTAATGGTGTGGGGGATGCGGTATCACTGGTTCAGGCTGGTGGTGGGGGTGTAATGGTGGGGGGGATGGGGTATCACTGGTTCAGGCTGGTGGTGGGGGTGTTATGGTGTGGGGGATGGGGTATCACTGGTTCAGGCTGGTGGTGGGGGTGTATTGGTGTGGGGGATGGGGTATCACAGGTTCAGGCTGGTGGTGGGGGGTGTAATGGTGTGGGGGGATGCGGTATCACTGGTTCAGGCTGGTGGTGGGGGTGTAATGGTGGGGGGGATGGGGTATCACTGGTTCAGGCTGGTGGTGGGGGTGTTATGGTGTGGGGGATGGGGTATCACTGGTTCAGGCTGGTGGTGGGGGTGTATTGGTGTGGGGGATGGGGTATCACAGGTTCAGGCTGGTGGTGGGGGGTGTAATGGTGTGGGGGATGCGGTATCACTGGTTCAGGCTGGTGGTGGGGGTGTAATGGTGGGGGGGATGGGGTATCACCGGTTCAGGCTGGTGGTGGAGGTGTAATGGTGTGGGGGATGGGGTATCACTGGTTCAGGCTGGTGGTGGGGGTGTTATGGTGTGGGGGATGGGGTATCACAGGTTCAGGCTGGTGGTGGGGGTGTAATGGTGGGGGGGGATGGGGTATCACTGGTTCAGGCTGGTGGTGGGGGTGTAATGGTGTGGGGGATGGGGTATCACCGGTTCAGGCTGGTGGTGGGGGTGGCCCGGCACAGATACATTTCCTGGTAGGCGTGTTCAGGACACGGGGGCCACACATGTTCAGGAAATATTCCCCCGAAGGAGCTGCTGGATATTTTCGGGGCGGCGCGTTACCTCCGTCTTCTCCCTGTCCGGGGTGGTAGGTGAGAGTTGAGGAAGTTCGATGTCCGCACTTCACACTTCTTTTTCTGGGATTTATTTGTAGAACTGGTTAGAGGGGGGAGGGGGAGGAGGGGGAGGGGGGAAGAAGTGGGGGGGGAGGGGGAGGGGAGGGGTAACAGGTAGGAGGGTTCAGGTGCCTAATCTCAATCCAGAAACTCTCCTCCTGCTTCCAGCACACGCCTCTCGCCGCCCCTCTGGCCAGAGTGGGTATTGCTCCCGGGACGGGTCCCTCTCACTGGCCCAGCACCCGCCACAGTCTCTGCCACAGACCTTCCTTCATGAGGAGACACTTCGGTCCGGAATCCCCCGACACAGGACCCGGGTCTGACCGGCGATCACCATCAAGCCCCTCGGTGTACGGTGCGTCCTTCCATGAGATTCTCCTGAGATTCCAACCTCCAGATCGCTCCTCTCCAGGATTGGTCCTTCATCAAGCCGCGTCCTCCCTCCACGACGGACCGCACAGGATCACCTTGAAACCCAGTCGGCTTACTGGGCCTACTCAACAGATCACAACCCCGGACCTACGTGGTCCCAGAGCCAGGATTACAGGAGCCAGGAGGGCCCCCCAGGAACATTCTGACCTCCGACAGACAAGTACCTACATCGGGCACGTGAGCGATGGAAGGAGGTGGCCTGGTCTGAGGAATCCAAGAATGGTTTGAGGAACGAGTTTGAGGGGTTGACTTGGCCTCCAGATCTGTGGGATGTACTGGGAAGTCCAATCCATGGACACCCCACCTCACAGCTTACAGGACTCAAAGGATCTGCTGGTGACGGCCTTATGAGAGACACCCCAGAGCCCCATCTAGTGGGTTCCATGATGGGGGCGGGTCAGGAAAGGGGGACCTACCTGGGGGGGTTCTAATGAAATGGCTGATTGGTGTTTATAGCAATGAATAGACTGAAAGCAGCTGAGCGGGAGGTGAGCCCATCCCCCATGAAGGCTCGGCCCCTATATCTTTGCACCCTCCACATCACACTGGGAAGGGCTTGTGGGGCGCGCGGGGTGGCCGCCGGCCACACCCAGAATTGCATCGTGTGTCATTGCAGATCGGAGTGTTGGGGACGTCGGTATCAGCCGGCGGTGACTGTTCGGTGATCGGCGTTCAGAGACCGGAGACGTCACACCCGGTGGGATTGGTGACAACACTGACCCTGGAGGTGACGCCGCAGACAGGAAATAAGTCCCAGCCAATGTGTGGTGTCCCCAGGGGGGGGAGGGGCAGGTTGTGGTGTCCCCGAGGGGGGAGGGGCAGGTTGTGGTGTCCCCGGGGGGGGAGGGGCAGGTTGTGGTGTCCCCGGGGGGGAGGGGCAGGTTGTGGTGTCCCCGGGGGCAGGTTGTGGTGTCCCCGGGGGGGGAGGGGCAGGTTGTGGTGTCCCCAGGGGGGGGAGGGGCAGGTTGTGGTGTCCCCGAGGGGGGAGGGGCAGGTTGTGGTGTCCCCAGGTTGTGGGGGGGGGAGGGGCAGGTTGTGGTGTCCCCGGGGGGGGGGGGGGGGGGGGGGAGGGGCAGGTTGTGGTGTCCCCGGGGGGTGAGGGGCAGGTTGTGGTGTCCCCGGGGGGAGGGGCAGGTTGTGGTGTCCCCGGGGGGGGAGGGGCAGGTTGTGGTGTCCCCGGGGGCAGGTTGTGGTGTCCCCGGGGGCAGGTTGTGGTGTCCCCGGGGGGGGAGGGGCAGGTTGTGGTGTCCCCGGGGGCAGGTTGTGGTGTCCCCGGGGGGGGAGGGGCAGGTTGTGGTGTCCCCGGGGGGGGGAGGGGCAGGTTGTGGTGTCCCCGGGGGGGGAGGGGCAGGTTGTGGTGGGGGGGGAGGGGCAGGTTGTGGTGTCCCCGGGGGGGGAGGGGCAGGTTGTGGTGTCCCCGGGGGGAGGGGCAGGTTGTGGTGTCCCCGGGGGGGGAGGGGGAGGGGCAGGTTGTGGCTCCGCCAGGCGGCCGCCATTGTCTCTTCTTTTCATGGAGTCAGAAGAATGAGAATAAAGGACGAGCCGGCGGAGCCCAGCGAGGAATTCTCACCTAGAAACACAAGAAGAGTTCACCATGAAAAGACGCAACGCGATCGGCAGGTTCTCTTCAATAATTCACACACTGCGGGGGAGGGGGAATAAAACGCCTTCCAGGCTGATCACAGGAATTTCACAACCTCGGAATGAAGAGACAGGAGAGAGAGACAGAGGAGGGAATGAAGAGACAGGAGAGAGAGACAGAGGAGGGAATGAAGAGACGATGAGGAGCAACAGAGGAGGGAATGAAGAGACAGGAGAGAGAGACAGAGGAGGGAATGAAGAGACGATGAGGAGCAACAGAGGAGGGAATGAAGAGACAGGAGAGAGAGACAGACGAGGGAATGAAGAGACCATGAGGAGCAACAGACGAGGGAATGAAGAGACCATGAGGAGCGACAGACGAGGGAATGAAGAGACCATGAGGAGCGACAGACGAGGGAATGAAGAGACAGGAGAGAGAGACAGACGAGGGAATGAAGAGACAGGAGAGAGAGACAGACGAGGGAATGAAGAGACAGGAGAGAGAGACAGACGAGGGAATGAAGAGACAGGAGAGAGAGACAGACGAGGGAATGAAGAGACGATGAGGAGCGTCAGAGGAGGGAATGAAGAGACAGGAGAGAGAGACAGAGGAGGGAATGAAGAGACGATGAGGAGCAACAGAGGAGGGAATGAAGAGACAGGAGAGAGAGACAGACGAGGGAATGAAGAGACCATGAGGAGCGACAGACGAGGGAATGAAGAGACAGGAGAGAGAGACAGATGAGGGAAAGAAGAGACAGGAGAGAGACAGAGGAGGGAATGAAGAGACCATGAGGAGCGTCAGAGGAGGGAATGAAGAGACAGGAGAGAGAGACAGAGGAGGGAATGAAGAGACGATGAGGAGCAACAGAGGAGGGAATGAAGAGACAGGAGAGAGAGACAGACGAGGGAATGAAGAGACCATGAGGAGCGACAGACGAGGGAATGAAGAGACCATGAGGAGCGACAGACGAGGGAATGAAGAGACCATGAGGAGCGACAGACGAGGGAATGAAGAGACCATGAGGAGCGTCAGAGGAGGGAATGAAGAGACAGGAGAGAGAGACAGATGAGGGAAAGAAGAGACAGGAGAGAGACAGAGGAGGGAATGAAGAGACCATGAGGAGCGTCAGAGGAGGGAATGAAGAGACAGGAGAGAGAGACAGACGAGGGAATGAAGAGACAGGAGAGAGAGACAGACGAGGGAATGAAGAGACAGGAGAGAGAGACAGACGAGGGAATGAAGAGACAGGAGAGAGAGACAGACGAGGGAATGAAGAGACAGGAGAGAGAGACAGACGAGGGAATGAAGAGACAGGAGAGAGAGACAGACGAGGGAATGAAGAGACAGGAGAGAGAGACAGACGAGGGAATGAAGAGACAGGAGAGAGAGACAGACGAGGGAATGAAGAGACAGGAGAGAGAGACAGACGAGGGAATGAAGAGACAATGAGGAGCGACAGATGAGGGAATGAAGAGACCATGAGGAGCGTCAGACGAGGGAATGAAGAGACCATGAGGAGCGACAGACGAGGGAATGAAGAGACAGGAGAGAGAGACAGACGAGGGAATGAAGAGACAGGAGAGAGAGACAGACGAGGGAATGAAGAGACAGGAGAGAGAGACAGACGAGGGAATGAAGAGACAGGAGAGAGAGACAGACGAGGGAATGAAGAGACAATGAGGAGCGACAGATGAGGGAATGAAGAGACCATGAGGAGCGTCAGACGAGGGAATGAAGAGACCATGAGGAGCGACAGACGAGGGAATGAAGAGACCATGAGGAGCGTCAGAGGAGGGAATGAAGAGACAGGAGAGAGAGACAGAGGAGGGAATGAAGAGACCATGAGGAGCGACAGACGAGGGAATGAAGAGACAGGAGAGAGAGACAGATGAGGGAAAGAAGAGACCATGAGGAGCGACAGACGAGGGAATGAAGAGACAGGAGAGAGAGACAGATGAGGGAAAGAAGAGACAGGAGAGAGACAGAGGAGGGAATGAAGAGACAGGAGAGAGAGACAGACGAGGGAATGAAGAGACCATGAGGAGCGACAGACGAGGGAATGAAGAGACCATGAGGAGCGACAGACGAGGGAATGAAGAGACCATGAGGAGCGACAGACGAGGGAATGAAGAGACCATGAGGAGCGACAGACGAGGGAATGAAGAGACAGGAGAGAGAGACAGACGAGGGAATGAAGAGACGATGAGGAGCGTCAGAGGAGGGAATGAAGAGACAGGAGAGAGAGACAGAGGAGGGAATGAAGAGACGATGAGGAGCAACAGAGGAGGGAATGAAGAGACAGGAGAGAGAGACAGACGAGGGAATGAAGAGACAGGAGAGAGAGACAGACGAGGGAATGAAGAGACAATGAGGAGCGACAGATGAGGGAATGAAGAGACCATGAGGAGCGACAGACGAGGGAATGAAGAGACCATGAGGAGCGACAGACGAGGGAATGAAGAGACCATGAGGAGCGACAGACGAGGGAATGAAGAGACAGGAGAGAGAGACAGACGAGGGAATGAAGAGACGATGAGGAGCGTCAGAGGAGGGAATGAAGAGACAGGAGAGAGAGACAGAGGAGGGAATGAAGAGACGATGAGGAGCAACAGAGGAGGGAATGAAGAGACAGGAGAGAGAGACAGACGAGGGAATGAAGAGACCATGAGGAGCGACAGACGAGGGAATGAAGAGACAGGAGAGAGAGACAGATGAGGGAAAGAAGAGACAGGAGAGAGACAGAGGAGGGAATGAAGAGACCATGAGGAGCGTCAGAGGAGGGAATGAAGAGACAGGAGAGAGAGACAGAGGAGGGAATGAAGAGACGATGAGGAGCAACAGAGGAGGGAATGAAGAGACAGGAGAGAGAGACAGACGAGGGAATGAAGAGACCATGAGGAGCGTCAGACGAGGGAATGAAGAGACCATGAGGAGCGACAGACGAGGGAATGAAGAGACCATGAGGAGCGACAGACGAGGGAATGAAGAGACCATGAGGAGCGTCAGAGGAGGGAATGAAGAGACAGGAGAGAGAGACAGATGAGGGAAAGAAGAGACAGGAGAGAGACAGAGGAGGGAATGAAGAGACCATGAGGAGCGTCAGAGGAGGGAATGAAGAGACAGGAGAGAGAGACAGAGGAGGGAATGAAGAGACGATGAGGAGCAACAGAGGAGGGAATGGAGAGAGAGACAGACGAGGGAATGAAGAGACCATGAGGAGCGACAGACGAGGGAATGAAGAGACAGGAGAGAGAGACAGATGAGGGAAAGAAGAGACAGGAGAGAGACAGAGGAGGGAATGAAGAGACCATGAGGAGCGTCAGAGGAGGGAATGAAGAGACAGGAGAGAGAGACAGATGAGGGAAAGAAGAGACAGGAGAGAGACAGAGGAGGGAATGAAGAGACCATGAGGAGCGTCAGAGGAGGGAATGAAGAGACAGGAGAGAGAGACAGACGAGGGAATGAAGAGACCATGAGGAGCGTCAGACGAGGGAATGAAGAGACAGGAGAGAGAGACAGACGAGGGAATGAAGAGACCATGAGGAGCGTCAGAGGAGGGAATGAAGAGACAGGAGAGAGAGACAGACGAGGGAATGAAGAGACAGGAGAGAGAGACAGACGAGGGAATGAAGAGACAATGAGGAGCGACAGATGAGGGAATGAAGAGACCATGAGGAGCGACAGACGAGGGAATGAAGAGACCATGAGGAGCGTCAGAGGAGGGAATGAAGAGACAGGAGAGAGAGACAGAGGAGGGAATGAAGAGACGATGAGGAGCAACAGAGGAGGGAATGAAGAGACAGGAGAGAGAGACAGACGAGGGAATGAAGAGACCATGAGGAGCGACAGACGAGGGAATGAAGAGACAGGAGAGAGAGACAGATGAGGGAAAGAAGAGACAGGAGAGAGACAGAGGAGGGAATGAAGAGACCATGAGGAGCGTCAGAGGAGGGAATGAAGAGACAGGAGAGAGAGACAGAGGAGGGAATGAAGAGACGATGAGGAGCAACAGAGGAGGGAATGAAGAGACAGGAGAGAGAGACAGACGAGGGAATGAAGAGACCATGAGGAGCGACAGACGAGGGAATGAAGAGACCATGAGGAGCGACAGACGAGGGAATGAAGAGACCATGAGGAGCGACAGACGAGGGAATGAAGAGACCATGAGGAGCGTCAGAGGAGGGAATGAAGAGACAGGAGAGAGAGACAGATGAGGGAAAGAAGAGACAGGAGAGAGACAGAGGAGGGAATGAAGAGACCATGAGGAGCGTCAGAGGAGGGAATGAAGAGACAGGAGAGAGAGACAGACGAGGGAATGAAGAGACCATGAGGAGCGTCAGAGGAGGGAATGAAGAGACAGGAGAGAGAGACAGAGGAGGGAATGAAGAGACGATGAGGAGCAACAGAGGAGGGAATGAAGAGACAGGAGAGAGAGACAGACGAGGGAATGAAGAGACCATGAGGAGCGACAGACGAGGGAATGAAGAGACAGGAGAGAGAGACAGATGAGGGAAAGAAGAGACAGGAGAGAGACAGAGGAGGGAATGAAGAGACCATGAGGAGCGTCAGAGGAGGGAATGAAGAGACAGGAGAGAGAGACAGATGAGGGAAAGAAGAGACAGGAGAGAGACAGAGGAGGGAATGAAGAGACCATGAGGAGCGTCAGAGGAGGGAATGAAGAGACAGGAGAGAGAGACAGATGAGGGAAAGAAGAGACAGGAGAGAGACAGAGGAGGGAATGAAGAGACCATGAGGAGCGTCAGAGGAGGGAATGAAGAGACAGGAGAGAGAGACAGACGAGGAAATGAAGAGACCATGAGGAGCGTCAGACGAGGGAATGAAGAGACAGGAGAGAGAGACAGACGAGGGAATGAAGAGACCATGAGGAGCGTCAGAGGAGGGAATGAAGAGACAGGAGAGAGAGACAGACGAGGGAATGAAGAGACAGGAGAGAGAGACAGACGAGGGAATGAAGAGACAATGAGGAGCGACAGATGAGGGAATGAAGAGACCATGAGGAGCGACAGACGAGGGAATGAAGAGACCATGAGGAGCGACAGACGAGGGAATGAAGAGACCATGAGGAGCGTCAGAGGAGGGAATGAAGAGACAGGAGAGAGAGACAGACGAGGGAATGAAGAGACCATGAGGAGCGTCAGAGGAGGGAATGAAGAGACCATGAGGAGCGTCAGAGGAGGGAATGAAGAGACCAAGAGGAGCGTCAGAGGAGGGAATGAAGAGACTGAAGAGAGACGATGAGGAGCGACAGACGAGGGAATGAAGAGACAACGAGGAGCGACAGACGAGGGAATGAAGAGACCATGAGGAGCGTCAGAGGAGGGAATGAAGAGACAGCAGAGAGAGACAGAGGAGGGAATGAAGAGACAGGAGAGAGAGACAGAGGAGGGAATAAAGAGACAGGAGAGAGAGACAGATGAGGGAATGAAGAGACAGGAGAGAGAGACAGATGAGGGAAGGAAGAGACAGGAGAGAGACAGAGGAGGGAATGAAGAGACAGGAGAGAGAGACAGAGGAGGGAATGAAGAGACAACGAGGAGCGACAGAGGAGGGAATGAAGAGACAGCAGAGAGAGACAGAGGAGGGAATGAAGAGACAGGAGAGAGACAGAGGAGGGAATGAAGAGACAGGAGAGAGAGACAGAGGAGGGAATGAAGAGACAACGAGGAGCGACAGAGGAGGGAATGAAGAGACAGGAGAGAGAGACAGACGAGGGAATGAAGAGACCATGAGGAGCGTCAGAGGAGGGAATGAAGAGACAGGAGAGAGAGACAGATGAGGGAAAGAAGAGACAGGAGAGAGACAGAGGAGGGAATGAAGAGACAGGAGAGAGAGACAGAGGAGGGAATGAAGAGACAACGAGGAGCGACAGAGGAGGGAATGAAGAGACAGCAGAGAGAGACAGAGGAGGGAATGAAGAGACAGGAGAGAGACAGAGGAGGGAATGAAGAGACAGGAGAGAGAGACAGATGAGGGAAAGAAGAGACAGGAGAGAGACGATGAGGAGCGTCAGAGGAGGGAATGAAGAGACAATGAGGAGCGTCAGACGAGGGAATGAAGAGACCATGAGGAGCGACAGACGAGGGAATGAAGAGACCATGAGGAGCGACAGACGAGGGAATGAAGAGACCATGAGGAGCGTCAGAGGAGGGAATGAAGAGACAACAGAGAGAGACAGAGGAGGGAATGAAGAGACAGGAGAGAGACAGAGGAGGGAATGAAGAGACCATGAGGAGCGTCAGAGGAGGGAATGAAGAGACCATGAGGAGCATCAGAGGAGAGAATGAAGAGACAGGAGAGAGAGACAGATGAGGGAAAGAAGAGACAGGAGAGAGACAGAGGAGGGAATGAAGAGACAGGAGAGAGAGACAGAGGAGGGAATGAAGAGACAACGAGGAGCGACAGAGGAGGGAATGAAGAGACAGCAGAGAGAGACAGAGGAGGGAATGAAGAGACAGGAGAGAGACAGAGGAGGGAATGAAGAGACAGGAGAGAGAGACAGAGGAGGGAATGAAGAGACAACGAGGAGCGACAGAGGAGGGAATGAAGAGACAGCAGAGAGAGACAGAGGAGGGAATGAAGAGACAGGAGAGAGACAGAGGAGGGAATGAAGAGACAGGAGAGAGAGACAGAGGAGGGAATGAAGAGACAGGAGAGAGAGACAGAGGAGGGAATGAAGAGACAACGAGGAGTGACAGAGGAGGGAATGAAGAGACAGGAGAGAGAGACAGACGAGGGAATGAAGAGACAGGAGAGAGACAGAGGGGGGAATGAAGAGACAGGAGAGAGAGACAGATGAGGGAAAGAAGAGACAGGAGAGAGACGATGAGGAGCGTCAGAGGAGGGAATGAAGAGACAATGAGGAGCGTCAGACGAGGGAATGAAGAGACCATGAGGAGCGACAGACGAGGGAATGAAGAGACCATGAGGAGCGACAGACGAGGGAATGAAGAGACCATGAGGAGCGTCAGAGGAGGGAATGAAGAGACAACAGAGAGAGACAGAGGAGGGAATAAAGAGACAGGAGAGAGAGACAGAGGAGGGAATGAAGAGACCATAAGGAGCGTCAGAGGAGGGAATGAAGAGACCATGAGGAGCATCAGAGGAGGGAATGAAGAGACAGGAGAGAGAGACAGATGAGGGAAAGAAGAGACAGGAGAGAGACAGAGGAGGGAATGAAGAGACAGGAGAGAGAGACAGAGGAGGGAATGAAGAGACAACGAGGAGCGACAGAGGAGGGAATGAAGAGACAGCAGAGAGAGACAGAGGAGGGAATGAAGAGACAGGAGAGAGACAGAGGAGGGAATGAAGAGACAGGAGAGAGAGACAGAGGAGGGAATGAAGAGACAACGAGGAGCGACAGAGGAGGGAATGAAGAGACAGCAGAGAGAGACAGAGGAGGGAATGAAGAGACAGGAGAGAGACAGAGGAGGGAATGAAGAGACAGGAGAGAGAGACAGAGGAGGGAATGAAGAGACAACGAGGAGCGACAGAGGAGGGAATGAAGAGACAGCAGAGAGAGACAGAGGAGGGAATGAAGAGACAGGAGAGAGAGACAGATGAGGGAATGAAGAGACAACGAGGAGCGACAGAGGAGGGAATGAAGAGACAGCAGAGAGAGACAGAGGAGGGAATGAAGAGACAGGAGAGAGAGACAGAGGAGGGAATGAAGAGACGATGAGGAGCGACAGAGGAGGGAATGAAGAGACAGCAGAGAGAGACAGAGGAGGGAATGAAGAGACAGGAGAGAGACAGAGGAGGGAATGAAGAGACAGGAGAGAGAGACAGAGGAGGGAATGAAGAGACAACGAGGAGCGACAGAGGAGGGAATGAAGAGACAGCAGAGAGAGACAGAGGAGGGAATGAAGAGACAGGAGAGAGAGACAGAGGAGGGAATGAAGAGACGATGAGGAGCGACAGAGGATGGAATGAAGAGACAGGAGAGAGAGACAGAGGAGGGAATGAAGAGACAACGAGGAGCAACAGAGGAGGGAATGAAGAGACAGGGGAGAGAGACAGACAAGGGAATGAAAAGACAGGAGAGAGAGACAGAGGAGGAAATGAAGAGACAACGAGGACCGACAGAGGAGGGAATGAAGAGACAGCAGAGAGAGACAGAGGAGGGAATGAAGAGACAGGAGAGAGACAGAGGAGGGAATGAAGAGACAGGAGAGAGAGACAGAGGAGGGAATGAAGAGACAACGAGGAGCGACAGAGGAGGGAATGAAGAGACAGCAGAGAGAGACAGAGGAGGGAATGAAGAGACAGGAGAGAGAGACAGAGGAGGGAATGAAGAGACGATGAGGAGCGACAGAGGAGGGAATGAAGAGACAGCAGAGAGAGACAGAGGAGGGAATGAAGAGACAGGAGAGAGAGACAGAGGAGGGAATGAAGAGACGATAAGGAGCGACAGACGAGGGAAGGAGCAGGAGAGAGAGACAGAGGAGGGAATGAAGAGACAGCAGAGAGAGACAGAGGAGGGAATGAAGAGACGATGAGGAGCGACAGAGGAGGGAATGAAGAGACAGGAGAGAGAGACAGAGGAGGGAATGAAGAGACAACGAGGAGCGACAGAGGAGGGAATGAAGAGACAGCAGAGAGACAGAGGAGGGAATGAAGAGACAGGAGAGAGAGACAGAGGAGGGAATGAAGAGACGATAAGGAGCGACAGACGAGGGAATGAAGAGACAGGAGAGAGAGACAGAGGAGGGAATGAAGAGACAGCAGAGAGAGACAGAGGAGGGAATGAAGAGACGATGAGGAGCGACAGAGGAGGGAATGAAGAGACAGGAGAGAGAGACAGAGGAGGGAATGAAGAGACAACGAGGAGCGACAGAGGAGGGAATGAAGAGACAGCAGAGAGACAGAGGAGGGAATGAAGAGACAGGAGAGAGAGACAGAGGAGGGAATGAAGAGACGATGAGGAGCGACAGAGGAGGGAATGAAGAGACAGCAGAGAGAGACAGAGGAGGGAATGAAGAGACAGGAGAGAGAGACAGAGGAGGGAATGAAGAGACGATGAGGAGCGATAGAGGAGGGAATGAAGAGACAGCAGAGAGAGACAGAGGAGGGAATAAAGCGACAGGAGAGAGAGACAGAGGAGGGAATGAAGAGACAGGAGAGAGACAGAGGAGGGAATGAAGAGACGATGAGGAGCGACAGAGGAGGGAATGAAGAGACAGCAGAGAGAGACAGAGGAGGGAATAAAGAGACAGGAGAGAGAGACAGAGGAGGGAATGAAGAGACAGGAGAGAGACAGAGGAGGGAATGAAGAGACAGGAGAGAGAGACAGAGGAGGGAATGAAGAGACAACGAGGAGCGACAGAGGAGGGAATGAAGAGACAGCAGAGAGAGACAGAGGAGGGAATGAAGAGACAGGAGAGAGACAGAGGAGGGAATGAAGAGACAGGAGAGAGAGACAGAGGAGGGAATGAAGAGACAACGAGGAGCGACAGAGGAGGGAATGAAGAGACAGCAGAGAGAGACAGAGGAGGGAATGAAGAGACAGGAGAGAGAGACAGAGGAGGGAATGAAGAGACAACGAGGAGCGACAGAGGAGGGAATGAAGAGACAGCAGAGAGAGACAGAGGAGGGAATGAAGAGACAGGAGAGAGAGACAGAGGAGGGAATGAAGAGACGATGAGGAGCGACAGAGGATGGAATGAAGAGACAGGAGAGAGAGACAGAGGAGGGAATGAAGAGACAACGAGGAGCAACAGAGGAGGGAATGAAGAGACAGGGGAGAGAGACAGACAAGGGAATGAAAAGACAGGAGAGAGAGACAGAGGAGGAAATGAAGAGACAACGAGGACCGACAGAGGAGGGAATGAAGAGACAGCAGAGAGAGACAGAGGAGGGAATGAAGAGACAGGAGAGAGACAGAGGAGGGAATGAAGAGACAGGAGAGAGAGACAGAGGAGGGAATGAAGAGACAACGAGGAGCGACAGAGGAGGGAATGAAGAGACAGCAGAGAGAGACAGAGGAGGGAATGAAGAGACAGCAGAGAGAGACAGAGGAGGGAATGAAGAGACAGGAGAGAGAGACAGAGGAGGGAATGAAGAGACGATGAGGAGCGACAGAGGATGGAATGAAGAGACAGGAGAGAGAGACAGAGGAGGGAATGAAGAGACAACGAGGAGCAACAGAGGAGGGAATGAAGAGACAGGGGAGAGAGACAGACAAGGGAATGAAAAGACAGGAGAGAGAGACAGAGGAGGAAATGAAGAGACAACGAGGACCGACAGAGGAGGGAATGAAGAGACAGCAGAGAGAGACAGAGGAGGGAATGAAGAGACAGGAGAGAGAGACAGACAAGGGAATGAAAAGACAGGAGAGAGAGACAGAGGAGGGAATGAAGAGACGATGAGGAGCGACAGAGGAGGGAATGAAGAGACAGCAGAGAGAGACAGAGGAGGGAATGAAGAGACAGGAGAGAGAGACAGAGGAGGGAATGAAGAGACGATAAGGAGCGACAGAGGAGGGAATGAAGAGACAGCAGAGAGAGACAGAGGAGGGAATGAAGAGACGATGAGGAGCGACAGAGGAGGGAATGAAGAGACAGGAGAGAGAGACAGAGGAGGGAATGAAGAGACAACGAGGAGCGACAGAGGAGGGAATGAAGAGACAGCAGAGAGACAGAGGAGGGAATGAAGAGACAGGAGAGAGAGACAGAGGAGGGAATGAAGAGACGATAAGGAGCGACAGACGAGGGAATGAAGAGACAGGAGAGAGAGACAGAGGAGGGAATGAAGAGACAGCAGAGAGAGACAGAGGAGGGAATGAAGAGACGATGAGGAGCGACAGAGGAGGGAATGAAGAGACAGGAGAGAGAGACAGAGGAGGGAATGAAGAGACAACGAGGAGCGACAGAGGAGGGAATGAAGAGACAGCAGAGAGACAGAGGAGGGAATGAAGAGACAGGAGAGAGAGACAGAGGAGGGAATGAAGAGACGATGAGGAGCGACAGAGGAGGGAATGAAGAGACAGCAGAGAGAGACAGAGGAGGGAATAAAGAGACAGGAGAGAGAGACAGAGGAGGGAATGAAGAGACAGGAGAGAGACAGAGGAGGGAATGAAGAGACAGGAGAGAGAGACAGAGGAGGGAATGAAGAGACAACGAGGAGCGACAGAGGAGGGAATGAAGAGACAGCAGAGAGAGACAGAGGAGGGAATGAAGAGACAGGAGAGAGACAGAGGAGGGAATGAAGAGACAGGAGAGAGAGACAGAGGAGGGAATGAAGAGACAACGAGGAGCGACAGAGGAGGGAATGAAGAGACAGCAGAGAGAGACAGAGGAGGGAATGAAGAGACAGGAGAGAGAGACAGATGAGGGAATGAAGAGACAACGAGGAGCGACAGAGGAGGGAATGAAGAGACAGCAGAGAGAGACCGAGGAGGGAATGAAGAGACAGGAGAGAGAGACAGATGAGGGAATGAAGAGACAACGAGGAGCGACAGAGGAGGGAATGAAGAGACAGCAGAGAGAGACAGAGGAGGGAATGAAGAGACGATGAGAGAGACAGAGGAGGGAATGAAGAGACAGGAGAGAGAGACAGAGGAGGGAATGAAGAGACAACGAGGAGCGACAGAGGAGGGAATGAAGAGACAGGGGAGAGACAGAGGAGGGAATGAAGAGACAGGAGAGAGAGACAGAGGAGGGAATGAAGAGACAACGAGGACCGACAGAGGAGGGAATGAAGAGACAGCAGAGAGAGACAGAGGAGGGAATGAAGAGACAGGAGAGAGACAGAGGAGGGAATGAAGAGACAGGAGAGAGAGACAGAGGAGGGAATGAAGAGACAACGAGGAGCGACAGAGGAGGGAATGAAGAGACAGCAGAGAGAGACAGAGGAGGGAATGAAGAGACAGGAGAGAGAGACAGAGGAGGGAATGAAGAGACGATGAGGAGCGACAGAGGAGGGAATGAAGAGACAGCAGAGAGAGACAGAGGAGGGAATGAAGAGACAGGAGAGAGAGACAGAGGAGGGAATGAAGAGACGATAAGGAGCGACAGAGGAGGGAATGAAGAGACAGCAGAGAGAGACAGAGGAGGGAATGAAGAGACGATGAGGAGCGACAGAGGAGGGAATGAAGAGACAGGAGAGAGAGACAGAGGAGGGAATGAAGAGACAACGAGGAGCGACAGAGGAGGGAATGAAGAGACAGCAGAGAGACAGAGGAGGGAATGAAGAGACAGGAGAGAGAGACAGAGGAGGGAATGAAGAGACGATAAGGAGCGACAGACGAGGGAATGAAGAGACAGGAGAGAGAGACAGAGGAGGGAATGAAGAGACAGCAGAGAGAGACAGAGGAGGGAATGAAGAGACGATGAGGAGCGACAGAGGAGGGAATGAAGAGACAGGAGAGAGAGACAGAGGAGGGAATGAAGAGACAACGAGGAGCGACAGAGGAGGGAATGAAGAGACAGCAGAGAGACAGAGGAGGGAATGAAGAGACAGGAGAGAGAGACAGAGGAGGGAATGAAGAGACGATGAGGAGCGACAGAGGAGGGAATGAAGAGACAGCAGAGAGAGACAGAGGAGGGAATGAAGAGACAGGAGAGAGAGACAGAGGAGGGAATGAAGAGACGATGAGGAGCGATAGAGGAGGGAATGAAGAGACAGCAGAGAGAGACAGAGGAGGGAATAAAGCGACAGGAGAGAGAGACAGAGGAGGGAATGAAGAGACAGGAGAGAGACAGAGGAGGGAATGAAGAGACGATGAGGAGCGACAGAGGAGGGAATGAAGAGACAGCAGAGAGAGACAGAGGAGGGAATAAAGAGACAGGAGAGAGAGACAGAGGAGGGAATGAAGAGACAGGAGAGAGACAGAGGAGGGAATGAAGAGACAGGAGAGAGAGACAGAGGAGGGAATGAAGAGACAACGAGGAGCGACAGAGGAGGGAATGAAGAGACAGCAGAGAGAGACAGAGGAGGGAATGAAGAGACAGGAGAGAGACAGAGGAGGGAATGAAGAGACAGGAGAGAGAGACAGAGGAGGGAATGAAGAGACAACGAGGAGCGACAGAGGAGGGAATGAAGAGACAGCAGAGAGAGACAGAGGAGGGAATGAAGAGACAGGAGAGAGAGACAGAGGAGGGAATGAAGAGACAACGAGGAGCGACAGAGGAGGGAATGAAGAGACAGCAGAGAGAGACAGAGGAGGGAATGAAGAGACAGGAGAGAGAGACAGAGGAGGGAATGAAGAGACGATGAGGAGCGACAGAGGATGGAATGAAGAGACAGGAGAGAGAGACAGAGGAGGGAATGAAGAGACAACGAGGAGCAACAGAGGAGGGAATGAAGAGACAGGGGAGAGAGACAGACAAGGGAATGAAAAGACAGGAGAGAGAGACAGAGGAGGAAATGAAGAGACAACGAGGACCGACAGAGGAGGGAATGAAGAGACAGCAGAGAGAGACAGAGGAGGGAATGAAGAGACAGGAGAGAGACAGAGGAGGGAATGAAGAGACAGGAGAGAGAGACAGAGGAGGGAATGAAGAGACAACGAGGAGCGACAGAGGAGGGAATGAAGAGACAGCAGAGAGAGACAGAGGAGGGAATGAAGAGACAGCAGAGAGAGACAGAGGAGGGAATGAAGAGACAGGAGAGAGAGACAGAGGAGGGAATGAAGAGACGATGAGGAGCGACAGAGGATGGAATGAAGAGACAGGAGAGAGAGACAGAGGAGGGAATGAAGAGACAACGAGGAGCAACAGAGGAGGGAATGAAGAGACAGGGGAGAGAGACAGACAAGGGAATGAAAAGACAGGAGAGAGAGACAGAGGAGGAAATGAAGAGACAACGAGGACCGACAGAGGAGGGAATGAAGAGACAGCAGAGAGAGACAGAGGAGGGAATGAAGAGACAGGAGAGAGACAGAGGAGGGAATGAAGAGACAGGAGAGAGAGACAGAGGAGGGAATGAAGAGACAACGAGGAGCGACAGAGGAGGGAATGAAGAGACAGCAGAGAGAGACAGAGGAGGGAATGAAGAGACAGGAGAGAGAGACAGAGGAGGGAATGAAGAGACGATGAGGAGCGACAGAGGAGGGAATGAAGAGACAGCAGAGAGAGACAGAGGAGGGAATGAAGAGACAGGAGAGAGAGACAGAGGAGGGAATGAAGAGACGATAAGGAGCGACAGAGGAGGGAATGAAGAGACAGCAGAGAGAGACAGAGGAGGGAATGAAGAGACGATGAGGAGCGACAGAGGAGGGAATGAAGAGACAGGAGAGAGAGACAGAGGAGGGAATGAAGAGACAACGAGGAGCGACAGAGGAGGGAATGAAGAGACAGCAGAGAGACAGAGGAGGGAATGAAGAGACAGGAGAGAGAGACAGAGGAGGGAATGAAGAGACGATAAGGAGCGACAGACGAGGGAATGAAGAGACAGGAGAGAGAGACAGAGGAGGGAATGAAGAGACAGCAGAGAGAGACAGAGGAGGGAATGAAGAGACGATGAGGAGCGACAGAGGAGGGAATGAAGAGACAGGAGAGAGAGACAGAGGAGGGAATGAAGAGACAACGAGGAGCGACAGAGGAGGGAATGAAGAGACAGCAGAGAGACAGAGGAGGGAATGAAGAGACAGGAGAGAGAGACAGAGGAGGGAATGAAGAGACGATGAGGAGCGACAGAGGAGGGAATGAAGAGACAGCAGAGAGAGACAGAGGAGGGAATGAAGAGACAGGAGAGAGAGACAGAGGAGGGAATAAAGAGACGATGAGGAGCGATAGAGGAGGGAATGAAGAGACAGCAGAGAGAGACAGAGGAGGGAATAAAGCGACAGGAGAGAGAGACAGAGGAGGGAATGAAGAGACAGGAGAGAGACAGAGGAGGGAATGAAGAGACGATGAGGAGCGACAGAGGAGGGAATGAAGAGACAGGAGAGAGAGACAGAGGAGGGAATGAAGAGACAACGAGGAGCGACAGAGGAGGGAATGAAGAGACAGCAGAGAGACAGAGGAGGGAATGAAGAGACAGGAGAGAGAGACAGAGGAGGGAATGAAGAGACGATGAGGAGCGACAGAGGAGGGAATGAAGAGACAGCAGAGAGAGACAGAGGAGGGAATGAAGAGACAGGAGAGAGAGACAGAGGAGGGAATGAAGAGACAGCAGAGAGAGACAGAGGAGGGAATAAAGCGACAGGAGAGAGAGACAGAGGAGGGAATGAAGAGACAGGAGAGAGACAGAGGAGGGAATGAAGAGACGATGAGGAGCGACAGAGGAGGGAATGAAGAGACAGCAGAGAGAGACAGAGGAGGGAATAAAGAGACAGGAGAGAGAGACAGAGGAGGGAATGAAGAGACAGGAGAGAGAGAAATGATGTCACGTCTCTGTGAATGGCGGTATGCCACGCGGTGTCACGTCGATGTGAATGGCGGTACGCTGTGGCGGTGTCTCGTCTCTGTGAATGGCGGTACGCCGTGGTGATGTCACGTCTCTGTGAATGGCGGTACGCCGTGGTGATGTCACGTCTCTGTGAATGGCGGTATGCCACGCGGTGTCACGTCGATGTGAATGGCGGTACGCCGCGGCGGGGGAAGGTTATTTCTGGAATAATTAGAGCCGGGATGGGATTCGGCGTCCTTCCTCTCCGGTATTTCTGGAACGTGATTTTTGCGACGGACGATAACCATCTATAATTGAGTTTCTCTTCTGGTATTTTAGTCGCTATAAATCCCGGGTATTTGCCGCTTTCTAAGTGCCAAGTGGCGGCTCGCGGCGTTCGTCTTTATCGCGCTTTCCTCGTACATTCTTCCCCAATTTCCTCGCTGACCTTCGCTCCGCCTTGTGGAGTCGCTTTACAAAGTTTCCTCGCCTTCAATGGAAGAGACGCGCCAATGTAGAATTCCGGAGATGAGGAGGGCGGCCGCCATTAATTCCGCGTCAGGCGGCGACACTGACAACATGCAATCCGCTACAAACAAATGCCGATAATATTCCTCCACCTCCCCCGCTGTGCCCGCAAATCTCCACCAATCAATAAAGACAATTATTAGAGAGAAAGATGAAGGGAGGATCTGCGTCCAATCACAGCCCAGAGTTCTGCGTCACCGGTGATGATAGAATGAGCGCCGCAATCCCATTATAAGTCGCTGTCGCCGCCATTACTAGTATGACAAATAATAATAATTAGATCTCACACAAACCGATCAATAGACGATTATTGGGATTTGTAGCGGAATAAATTGATGAAGAAATTTGATTTTTTTATTGGATATTTTATAACAGAAAAGTGAAAATATATCATTTTTTTGTTTTCCAAGTTTTCAGTATTTTTTCATGTCTGTCGCAGAAAACAAAGAATCTCGCGGCGTTAGAAATACCAACAAAGGAAATCTCTATTTATGTGGGAAAAAATGATATAAATGCCGTTCGGGGAAAATGTCGCACGACCGCTCAATGACCAGAGAAAGCGGCGCAGTGCCCAGGCCATGAAGGGGGGAAACATTCCGGAGCTGTTAATAAAAAAAATATTTATATATCCACAGAATAAATAAATAGTAAAAAAAATAGGTGATAATTTAACCAATTCCCGCAAACCGCCGTCGTTATACGTCGGTACTTCGAATGTAGAATACGGGGGCTGTAACGGTCACCGCCGCTTACGACCTTCCATCCAACCACGACAAGCTTATCTGACACACTGCGACCATACTGCATACACGATCCATATCCTTTCCCATAAACAAGACGAGACTCAGCTCCGTTCTTGCTTCCAAAGATATGACAATTTATTGGTATTTTCTCAGCTTCTTATACAGTCTCAAGCATAATGCAGTTAATCACAGGACAATGTAGTCTCCACCCCCCTTCACACCATGGGGGGCTTCAATCACCTTAAAAGGCATTCAGGTAAGCTAATTATGTAGACACGTTGGCACCACATCATCAATAGAGTTACAGTAACTCAGAGAGAATGACATTCCTGTAGACAATGGAATTCAATTACTCTTTAGAATAACACAATGGGGTAAACAGAGAGCTTCACACAATGAAAGAGTCTTTCTCGCAATTATCACCTTTCCAACAGAATGGGCCAGATTCCGGTAGAGTTATCTATCAGTGATACTCCAGCCTAACTGTCACTTTAAGCCGGCGTTCCTGTTTTCAGAAGAGAAACCAGAGAACAAGAGAAACCAGAGAACAAGAAACGCCGGGTTGGAGTTCCGATGCGATCGGCGTAATTGAATTTCGCCATCGCATCGCAACTTTAATTTAAAAATGGCGCCGGGGGCGTTCCCGCTGATTAACGCCGAAAAAATATGTTAATCAGTGGGAATCGGCAATTCACGATCGTATTCGGGCGCGACGCAGTGACTTTCCGACGTTTCCGTAAGCGATACGCGGCGTAAAGATAAAGCAGCCCCCTAGTGGAGTATCCTATGTCCAGTCAGTCAGTGTTAAAGCTTGAGAGAGCAGGACGCTCTCAAACGAGTCGGCTCTCTCCCAGGGATAGCACAGATTAGGCTGCTAGGCAGGCAGGCAGGCTCCTGCAAACCCCTTGCTGCATGATACAATCTGCAGCCCTAGGACCAGCTCCTTCCTCCCCCTGGACTCCCTCTTCTCCAGGTAGGACCTTGTCTTTCTTAGGGTACTCTACCTCCACCCCCCCTGCAAACCGTTGGCGGCCGTCCTTTTCAGGACAAGCCACTACTTCTTGCGGCTCTCCCCCTCTCCTCTACCCCTCATCGCCACCCACACTACCATCCACAGTCGGGGCACCCCCCCCCCCCCCCGCCGCCTCTCTGGCTCAGTTCTGCAGCTTCTCCCCGATCCCGCCGGCATCCGCGCCGGCCTGCTTACATTCGCGGCCGCCGCGGCTTAGGAAAGACCGCGGCTTCAGCCGCGACCTAGCGGCGCGCCGCTCCTACGCCCAGGAAAGAACCCCTACACAGCCCAAAATACCCCCCCCCCTACCCCTGGAGGATCCCATCCACCCCCCAGTGAACCATCCAGTTCACCATAGCCATCCATCCACCCAGCGGACAACCCCCCAGCATATGCCCTGTGTCTTGATCGGTGGCCATCTTGGTACACCCCAGAAGCAGAGACAACTCTCATCCCCCCCTTCCTCCTTCACAACCAATACTGCTTGATCCAGGGTTCTTCTCCGATCGCCTCCCAGGGATCAGGAAGGAATTTTTTTATCCCTGGCCTCCGCACATTGGCTCAGCACGGCCAGGGTTTTTTTTTTTGCCTTCCTCTGGACCAAGCCGGGAGAGAGGATTCAATGAATCCCCCCGCCATCGCCATCTAAACATCACAGCCCCCCCCCCCAACATCTGCAACTATGGCTCTTTTGCAATATTCTGCAGAAACCATTTGGGGTCTGAGGCGATTCGCCACAGTCTTACCAGTCGTCACCAAAAAGGCCTTAAAATTAGAGAAACTATTGAGAACCGATCGACGATCGACTATCAAGAGTTTCAGCCATTTACCCCAGCTTAAGCACATATCATGTGCTCTGATCAACGCAAGATCGGCAGTAAAACACCGATCAGAAATCCATGATTTCATTCTACAATATGATTTAGACTGTCTTTTTATTACGGAAAGCTGGCTCACAGCCGACTGTAACACCATTCTAGGAGAACTGGTGCCAGAAAACTACCGGATTATAACGGAAAACAGAATAGGGCAAAGAGGTGGAGGCCTGGCGGTGATCCACAGGATTCATCTTGCGATCACCAAATCAGTCCTTCAAAATCCTCTTCCATTTATGGAAACCCTTACTCTGCAACTGCAAGCAAACCCCCAGGAGACCGTCCACATTCTTCTCTGCTATAGGCCACCCGGGCCAAAATCGCAGCTACTCACATCATTGACGGAGTTTATCTCCACTTATACCCTTAACAGCAAACACCTTTTGCTGCTCGGGGACTTCAATCTCTGGGCAAACTCCTCACAGGATCCTATTGCCGACGCCTGTATTGACCACTTGGAAGGATTAGGGCTACAGCAACTAGTATGTGGGCCCACACATGCTTCAGGTCACACGCTTGACTTAATTTTCAGACAAAATGTGAAAATAAGCATTATGGAAAATGAACCATTGCCATGGACAGATCACCATGCAATTAAATTCATAATTCCCAAAATCCCCCCATTGAGAAAAACACCCAAGCCGGTGACAATACACTGGACTAGATCTCATAAGAAGCTCCATTCGGAACTCTTCAAATCTACCTTGGGAAATAAAATAAAAATAATCCAACCACTTCCAACAGCCTCAGAAACACTGGATGCCATAAACGCAGCCCTACTACAGTCAGCCGACTTAGTAGCAACGAAACGCAAAACCCGCATCCAGAAAAACAAGTCCGGCTGGTTCAACAACCAACTGTTACTACTGAAGCAAGAACGCAGAAGGGCGGAAGCCGCCTGGAAAAGAAGCGCTTCAGAGGAGAACCTCATCATCTACAAGGAATTAACAAGAAAATACCATAAAGAAATCTTTAAAGCCAAGAAACATAATTTTTCTGTGGCTATCAATAGCGCTTTAAATCGCCCCCGCGAACTCTTCAAGTTGGTCACTCAGACCATGAACCCAGGTTGCCTGGAAGCCCCCAATTCAGACACCCAAGAATTTTGCGATGAACTATCGGATTTCTTCATTAATAAAATTGAGGGAATTCGGGAAAGCATTCGGCAAACCAATACCCCTCTCAACCCCCGTCCCAACCAACCACATAACATCCACAGAAACCATCGACAATCAACGATGTTCACTCTGGAACCCATCTCCATCGAGGCCACTAAAAATATCATCGGTACTTTGCGAAATAGCACAGCGCCTAATGATATTATCCCCACTAAACTGCTGAAGGAATGTGCCGACATCCTGGCACCACCTATCATGCAGCTAATAAACCAGTCATTTAAGGAAGGCATAGTGCCCTCCCTACTGAAAGAGGGCACAATCACGCCCATCTTGAAAAAGCCCACCCTGGATCCCAAGGAGCCAACTCACCGTCGTCCCATAACAGGCCTTAACGTTCTCTCCAAGGTAATGGAAAAAGTAGTGGTACAACAGCTGCAACAGCATCTGGATACCCACAACCTACTTGATCCATTTCAATCAGGATTCCGTCCCGGACACGGAACGGAAACAGCATTACTCAAAATATGGGATGACGCTCTTGAGGCCGCAAACGAAGGAGAATCCTCTCTCCTGGTTCTGCTGGACCTAAGCGCAGCCTTTGACACTGTAGACCACAAACTTTTATTGACTCGGCTGGCTGAGGTAGCCAGAGTCGCAGAAGGTGATCTACCATGGTTTTCCTCCTTTTTGGAAAACCGATCACAAACAGTGAAATTGGGACCTTTCACCTCTGAAAAACGCACGGTGTCATGTGGAGTCCCTCAAGGATCCCCTTTGTCACCGGTGCTCTTCAACATCTATCTTCGCCCTCTCTTTGAAATTATCAGTAGCCAAGACCTACTTTATCACTCATATGCAGACGACACGCAACTGTATTTTCGCATCTGCAACAAAAAGGATCATCATCTCAGTTTAGAGAATTGTCTCTCTTTGATAGAATACTGGATGACTAAGAGTTATCTCAAACTCAACAATTCCAAAACAGAACTTCTTCTGTTTCATGCCAGTCGCAAGAGTCAACTGACAACTACTTGGAAACCCCCGCCCATTTTGGGCCAGATCATCACCCCTAGCGCCAAAGTCAAAAGTCTAGGCGTCATCTTCGACACCTACATGACTATGGACGCACAAATAGGGTCAGTAGTCAGCGGATCTCACCATCTGCTGCGCCTACTACGCAGACTTACTCCATTTATTCCCAAAGAAGACGTAGCAGTCGTGGTGGGAACAATTGTAAACTCCAGATTGGACTATGCAAATGCCCTTTACCTCGGACTCCCTAAGTACCAAATCGCTCGTCTGCAAGTCGTTCAAAATACGGCCGCCAGACTTGTGACTGGGAAAAAACCCTGGGAATCCATCTCACCTTCACTGAGAGCCCTTCATTGGTTGCCAGTAAAGGACAGAATTGCTTTCAAAGCTCTCTGTCTGACACATAAGTGCATCCATGGGAAGGCCCCGCAATATCTATGCGAAAAGATAGAAGCCCACAATTCCAATCGCGTTCTGCGATCCACCGACCAAAATCTGGTCAAGGTACCCAAAGCCAGATACAAGTCCAAAGGAGAAAGAAGGTTTGCGGTCCGAGGTCCCAGACTATGGAACGCTTTACCAACCAACATTCGGTTGGAGGAAAACCACCTGACCTTCAGAAGACAGATTAAAACTCTGCTCTTTTGATGTCAAGAGAGACAGAAACAACAAGCGCCCAGAGGCGATTTAGTTCGCATGTGCTGCGCTATATAAGTTTTTCATTCATTCATTCATTCATTCAAGTATAGGCGTCGTCATCGCGTCGGAAAAAAAAACAAATCGCGTCGCTTGCGTAAAACTTTCATGAATGGGGATGTGACGTCATTGACGTTCACTGACAGAATTTGGAGCATGCGCACTGGGATGTATTGACACTCGACGCATGCGCAGTACGTTCGCCGCGGGATCGCGCTTAGTTTCAATAATACACGCCCCGTACCCGCCCAATTTGAATTCCGCCGGCTCATTTGCGATGCGCTGCCGCAACTTTAGGAGCAAGTGCTTCATGAATAACAGCACTTGCTGCTAAAATTTCGGCAGAGTAACGTAAATGAGAAGCGTTACTCTGGAGCAAAGATGCGCCCACCTACCTGAATCTGGCCCTATGTGTGTTTCACATTGAAGAGCCAACCTACTTAAAGAGGAGTTCCACCCAAATTTGGAACTTCCTCTTGTTCCACTCCTCACCCCCATACATGCCACATTTGGCATGTCATTTTTTTGGGGGGGGAGTGGGGGCTTCAGGAGGAGTGGGACTTCCTGTCCCACTTCATGCTTCCGCCGAGGGGCTGGTTAGGCGATTAAGCTTAATCGCCTACAGCAGCCCCTCCCTGTAGGCGATCGCATGGGACACTGACAGGTGTGGTGGTGTACAGTTGAGGCGATAGCGGTGCGGCGGTGTACGGTTGAGGCGGTAGCGGTGCGGCGGTGTACGGTTGAGGCGGTAGCGGTGCGGCGGTGTACGGTTGAGGCGGTAGCGGTGCGGCGGTGTACGGTTGAGGCGATAGCGGTGGTGTACGGTTGCGCCGATAGCGGTGTGGTGGTGTACGGTTGAGGCGCTGTGCAGCGATAGCGGTGCGGCGGTGTACGGTTGCGGCGCTGTGCGGCGATAGCGGTGCACAGGACGAGCTCTCGCCGCGGCGGAATATTAAGCAGTAATTTATAATATCTCTTCAGTAATTAGAGGTCGGGGGATTTTGGCGCTCGGACTCGGGAAGAAGATGGCGGACGTTTCAGAAGTAATAGCGAGGTCGCGGCCGGCTGTAAATCTGGAGACGATCGGCGGTGGCGTTCTGGGCGCGCAGCAATTTCTCGGGACGCCGTCGCACTTCACACGAGTTTTATTATCTGATTTAATTACTCCTTTAAAATGATTAACAGCGAGGAGACGATCGGCCGTATTTCTCCGTCTATATACACGGCGTCGGCGGATTATTTACAGCGGCTCCGCCCCCTAATGAGCCTCCATCGCCCTGTGAGAATCTGGCGGGAGACGGCGACCAATCCTCAGCGACTTCTATTGCTTCATGGTCACCGATCCTCTATAAATATCGGGGAGTCCCGAGTGTCCCCATTTTATGACATATACAATCAGATTGTATGGTGGGTGAAGCAATACCTGAACTATTACAGGGGGTGTTAATGGGGGTCCTCTATAATAGGCGGTGTATATGGGGGGTCCCTCTATTACAGGGGGTGTATACGGGGGGGTCCTCTATAATAGGCGGTGTATATGGGGGGTCCCTCTATTACAGGGGGTGTATACGGGGGGGTCCTCTATAATAGGGGGTGTATATGGGGGGGGTCCTCTATTACAGGGGGTGTATATGGGGGTATAGGGGTGTATATGGGGGTCCCTCTATTACAGGGGGTGTATATGGGGGGTCCTCTATACAAGGGGTGTATATGGGGGTCCTCTATAATAGGCAGTGTATATGGGGGGCCCTCTATTACAGGGGGTGTATATGGGGGTATAGGGGGTGTATATGGGGGGTTCTCTATACAAGGGGTGTATATGGGGGGTCCTCTATAATAGGGGGGGTATAGGGGGTGTATATGGGGGTCCTCTATACAAGGGGTGTATATGGGGGTCCTCTATAATAGGGGTGTATATGGGGGGTCCTATATAATAGGGGGTGTATATGGGGGGTCCTCTATACAAGGGGTGTATATGGGGGGTCCTCTATAATAGGGGGTGTATATGGGGGTATAGGGGGTGTATATGGGGGGTTCCGGGTCGCCTCCATCTCTGGATTTGGTGTTCCTGCAGTGAAATGCGTGTTTTCTCGGCGGCGGGCGGCGCTCATCTCTCCAGGGTCCCCCTCCGGCCGCCATTAATATTTGATGAAAGTCAGACGCACGGTCCCCGGCGATGAAAGCGCGGACGGCCCGGGGACACGGAAGGGTGGCGCTGGAATAGCGGCAGCTCGTCGGACATATACATTGTAATTCTGCGGCGGCCTCGGCGGCGATTAGGACAGGAAATAAAACGGAAGCACTTTACATGAAATCGCGGCGGGAAAAAAGGTTAATTTACAGTTAGCGCACCTGAAAGACGGTAATTAGTAATCGGATTTTACTGACAGATGAAATTCCTCGCAGCGCCTGACGCGGTTATTAACTACGAAGAAAAATGTGATCGGAATTCACCGGGAGATGATGAGAAATAGGTCAACGCGCGGCGTGGGACACCAGCGCCCTCTATGGGGCCATCGCTATATCTGCAGCCTTCTGGTCCCTGCATGGACTGACAAGCAAAATCATACGTGACCGATAACGGAACCGCGTCCAAAAATCATACGTGACTGATAACAGAACCGCGTCCAAAAATCATACGTGACCGATAACGGAAACGGCGGCCAAAAATCATACGTGACCGATAACGGAACGCGTCCAAAAATCATACGTGACCGATAACAGAACCGCGTCCAAAAATCATACGTGACCGATAACGGAACCGCGTCCAAAAATCATACGTGACTGATAACAGAACCGCGTCCAAAAATCATACGTGACCGATAACGGAAACGGCGCCCAAAAATCATACGTGACCGATAACGGAACGGCGTCCAAAAATCATACGTGACCGATAACGGAACGCGTCCAAAAATCATACGTGACCGATAACGGAACTGCGTCCAAAAATCATACGTGACCGATAACGGAGCGGCGTCCACACTCCATTAACGCACGCAGAAGCCATTCATTGTTGATGGTGCCTCAAAGCCGCAAGAGACGCGCGTTTTTATGGTGACGCCTAGGAAGTCGCACTTCCTTGGTGCGTTTGTTGCGTGTTGGGCGGGGCATTGGAGTGAATGGGACGCCCTCTGGGCGGGGCATTGGAGTGAGTGGGACGCCCTCTGGGCGGGGCATTGGAGTGAGTGGGACGCCCTCTGGGTGGGGCATTGGAGTGAGTGGGACGCCTTCTGGGCGGAGCATTGGAGTGAGTGGGACGCCCTCTGGGCGGAGCATTGGAGTGAGTGGGACGCCCTCTGGGCGGGGCATTGGAGTGAATGGGACGCCCTCTGGGCGGGGCATTGGAGTGAGTGGGACGCCCTCTGGGCGGGGCATTGGAGTGAGTGGGACGCCCTCTGGGCGGGGCATTGGAGTGAGTGGGACGCCCTCTGGGCGGGGCATTGGAGTGAGTGGGACGCCCTCTGGGCGGAGCATTGGAGTGAGTGGGACGCCCTCTGGGCGGAGCATTGGAGTGAGTGGGACACCCTCTGGGCGGGGCATTGGAGTGAGTGGGACGCCCTCTGGGCGAGGCATTGGAGTGAGTGGGACGCCCTCTAGGCGGGGCATTGGAGTGAGTGGGACGCCCTCTGGGCGAGGCATTGGAGTGAGTGGGACGCCCTCTGGGCGGGGCATTGGAGTGAGTGGGACGCCCTCTGGGCGAGGCATTGGAGTGAGTGGGACGCCCTCTAGGCGGGGCATTGGAGTGAGTGGGACGCCCTCTGGGCGAGGCATTGGAGTGAGTGGGACGCCCTCTGGGCGGGGCATTGGAGTGAGTGGGACGCCCTCTGGGCGGGGCATTGGAGTGAGAGGGACGCCCTCTGGGCGGGGCATTGGAGTGAGTGGGACGCCCTCTGGGCGGGGCATTGGAGTGAGTGGGATGCCCTCTGGGCGGGGCATTGGAGTGAGTGGGATGCCCTCTGGGCGGGGCATTGGAGTGAGTGGGATGCCCTCTGGGCGGGGCATTGGAGTGAGTGGGACGCCTTCTGGGCGGGACATTGGAGTGAGTGGGACACCCTTTGAGCGGGGCATTGGAGTGAGTGGGACGCCTTCTGGGCGGGGCATTGGAGTGAGTGGGACACCCTTTGGGCGGGGCATTGGAGTGAGTGGGACGCCTTCTGGGCGGGGCATTGGAGTGAGTGGGACACCCTTTGGGCGGGGCATTGGAGTGAGTGGGACGCCTTCTGGGCGGGGCATTGGAGTGAGTGGGACACCCTTTGGACGGGGCATTGGAGTGAGTGGGACGCCCTCAGGGCGGGGCATTGGAGTGAGTGGGACGCCCTCTGGGCGGGGCATTGGAGTGAGTGGGACGCCCTCTGGGCGGGGCATTGGAGTGAGTGGAACGCCCTCTGGGCGGGGCATTGGAGTGAGTGGGACGCCCTCTGGGCGAGGCATTGGAGTGAGTGGGACGCCCTCTGGGCGGGGCATTGGAGTGAGTGGGACGCCCTCTGGGCGGGGCATTGGAGTGAGTGGGACGCCCTCTGGGCGGGGCATTGGAGTGAGTGGGACGCCCTCTGGGCGGGGCATTGGAGTGAGTGGAACGCCCTCTGGGCGGGGCATTGGAGTGAGTGGAACGCCCTCTGGGCGGGGCATTGGAGTGAGTGGGACGCCCTCTGGGCGGGGCATTGGAGTGAGTGGAACGCCCTCTGGGCGGGGCATTGGAGTGAGTGGAACGCCCTCTGGGCGGGGCATTGGAGTGAGTGGAACGCCCTCTGGGCGAGGCATTGGAGTGAGTGGGACGCCCTCTGGGCGGGGCATTGGAGTGAGTGGAACGCCCTCTGGGCGGGGCATTGGAGTGAGAGGGACGCCCTCTGGGCGGGGCATTGGAGTGAGTGGGACGCCCTCTGCAGAAAACGTTTCTTTGTTCTCCTTTTTTCTGTAAATATTTTATTTGCGTCACTTTTTTATTATTAAACCCGATTCTGAAAAGTGTTGGAATTCTCTGTAATCCCGCCTGCACGCAATCGGAATTTCCGCGGATTTTTTTCTGACGGAATGTCGGCTCAGACTCGTCCTGCCCGCGCACGGTCGCACAAATGTCAGAAATTCCGATGGTCACAAAACGCGGTGACGTACAAAACACTACGACGAGCCGAGGAAAATGAATTGCAATGATTCCGAGCATGCGCGGCACTTTTGTGCGTTGGAAACGGCAAGACGCGATCGGAATTTCCAACAAGAACTTTTGCCGTCGGAAAAATCGAGAAGCAGCTCTCATACATTTGTTGTGGGAAATTCCGATCGCCTGACTGCGGCAAACTAACCGAGTCCGCGTCTCTTAACCCCTTCAGCCCCAGACTTTTATGCAGGTAAAGGACCCGGACAGTTTTTTTGCGATTCGGCGCTGCGTCGCTTTAAGTGACAATTGCGCGGTCGTGCGACGTGGCTCCCAAACAAAGTTGGCGTCTTTTTTTTTTCCTACAATTTTTTTTTCGCTATAAACAAAAACAGAGCGACAATTTTGAAAAAAATAAATATTTTTTACTTTTTTTCTGTAAAAAATTCTTCCTCAGTTTCGGGCGAAATGCGAATCTGGTAAAAGAAAAAGAAAAAAATCGCAATAAAGCGTTTATCGATCGGTTTGTGTAAAATGTACAAAATAGGGGATCGTTTTATGGCATTTTTATAATTTTTTTTTTTACTACTAACGGCGCCAATCTGCGATTTTTTTTCGTGACTGCGACATTGCGGCGGACACATCGGACACTTGTGACACCATTTTGGGACCATTGTCATTTATACAGCGATTAGTGCTATAAAAATGCCCAGATTACTGTGAAAATGTCACTGGCAGGGAAGGGGTTACCACTAGGGGGCGCTGTAGGGTTCCCTAGGGAGTGATTCTAACTGTTGAGGGCGGGGCTCACTGGAGGAAATGACAGATCCCGGAATACGCGATTCGTCTGTCCTGCCTCTCGTGCCCGCGATCGCTCATGGCCGCCGGTCGCGTGTCACGGCGCTTGTGCCTGCTATTCCGCTTAAAGGGCCGACATACAGCTACAAGATCTCGCGAGATGGCGCCGCGACCTGCTGCAATATAATGATGGCGGACGGTCGGCAAGCGGTTGTCTGGAGAACTACAACACCCAGCAAAGCCCTGAGGGTTTCCGCGCACATTGAAGCTCCTCCGGCTTCTAGGATGTGATTTTGAAGCTTTGGTGAAGCTCTGCGGATGTCCTGTGTGAGGAAATCTCATTTCTCCAAAACAAAGCCTCACAAAAGCTGCAGGAGCTTCAATGAGCTTTACCATAGACTTCTACGGAGGCTTTGAATCTCCACTAAGGGCTAGTCTGCACTGGCTTCAGTACAAAGCTTTGGACAGGCTTCAGTAAAGCTCCTCCCACAAAATACAATGGAGAGCGTACAGATCTGTTTACACTTTCTGTTTGCTTGGTGCTTCGGTGAGGCTTCGAGCGAGCTTTACCATAGACTTCTATGGAGGCTTTGAAGCTCCACTAAAGCGACATGGGGGGGGGATAATAATTGACACAAAGTGTAACCAGGACTGTACGCTCTCCATTGTATGTAGGGGGAGGAGCTTTACCAAAGCCTTTCCGAAGCCTCGTTATGAAGTGTAAATGGTGACTCCCGGAGGTGATTACGTGTGATTGGCCAATCGGCTGTGCTTTATCAATGAAGGGCAATACACTTGAATGGCGCCCTCTGCTCTCTCTCTGCACCGGGCTGTACAGGATCCTGTCCTCTCTCAGGTGGTGACCCCGGGCGATGCCCGAACAAAGGTGGTGCCGCCCCTCTGGAGAGGAAATGGGGAGACGGTCTGAAGAGGGGGGGGTCTGTGAGAAGGAGGCGGATCGTATTCTGAACAGATCGATACTTTGTACTCATCATGGGATCACTGCCCCGGTGTGACATCACACAGTATACACAGGAAATGGGGCACATGGGACAGGAAGTGGGGTACATGGGACAGGAAGTGGGGCACATGGGACAGGAAGTGTGGCACATGAGACAGGAAGTGGGGCACATGGGACAGGAAGTGACAGGAAGTGGCACATGAGACAGGAAGTGGGGGACAAGGGCAGAAAGGGGGTACATGGGACAGGAAGTGGGGTACATGGGACAGGGTGGGACAGGAAGTGGACAGGAATGGGACAGGGACAGAAAGTGGGGCACATGGGACAGGAAGTGGGGTACATGGGACAGTAAGTGGGGTACATGTGACAGGAAGTGGGGCACATGAGACAGGAAGTGGGGCACATGGGACAGGAAGTGGGACAAGAAGGGGTGGGACACATGGGACAGGAAGTGGGGCACATGGGACATGGGACATGGGACAGGAAGTGAGGTACATGGGACAGGAAGTGGGGCACATGGGACAGGAAGTGAGGTACATGGGACAGGAAGTGAGGTACATGGGACAGGAAGTGGGTACATGGGTCAGGAAGTAGGGCACATGAGACAGGAAGTGGGGCACATGGGACAGGAAGTGGGTCACATGGGACAGGAAGTGGGTACATGGGACAGGAAGTGGGGCACATGGGACAGGAAGTGGGTACATGGGACAGGAAGTGGGGCACATGGGACAGGAAGTGGGTACATGGGACAGGAAGTGGGGCACATGGGACAGGAAGTGGGTACATGGGACAGGAATGGGACAGGAAGTGGGGCATGGGACATGGGACAGGAAGTGGGGCACATGAGTGGGGACAGGAAGTGGGGCACATGGGACAGGAAGTGGGGCACATGGGACAGGAAGTGGGGTACATGGGACAGGAAGTGGGTACATGGGTCAGGAAGTGGGGCATGAGACATGGGGAGACAGGAAGTGGGGCACATGGGACAGGAAGTGGGTACATGGGACAGGAAGTGGGTACATGGGTCAGGAAGTGGGGCACATGAGACAGGAAGTGGGGTGGGACAGGAAAGTGGGGCACATGGGACAGGAAGTGGGACAGGAAGCACATGGGTACAGGAAGTGGGTACATGCACATGGACAGGAAGTGGGGTGGGGTGGGGCACATGGGACAGGAAGTGGGGCACATGGGACAGGAAGTGGGGTACATGGGACAGGGGAAGTGGGGCACATGGGACAGGAAGTGGGGCACATGGGACAGGAAGTGGGGCACATGGGACAGGAACAGTGGGTACATGGGACAGGACAGGAAGCACATGAGACAGGAAGTGGGGCACATGGGACAGGAAGTGGGGCAGGAAGTGGGTACATGGGACAGGAAGGGACAGGAAGTGAGACAGGAAGTGGGCACATGGGACAGGAAGTGGGTACATGGGACAGGAAGTGGGGCACATGGGACAGGAAGTGGGGCACATGGGACAGGAATGGGACAGGAAGTGGGCACATGGGACAGGAAGTGGGGCACATGGGACAGGAAGTGGGGCACATTGAGACAGGAAGTGGGGCACATGGGACAGGAAGTGGGGCACATGGGACAGGAAGTGGGGTACATGGGTCAGGAAGTGGGGTGCAGGGAGTGGGGTGCATGGGACAGGAAGTGAGGCATGGGACAAGAATCGGCACATGGGACAGGAAGTGAGGTACAGGGGTCAGGAAGTGGGCACATGGACAGGAAGTGGGCACATGGGACAGGAAGTGGGGCACATGGGACAGGAAGTGGGGCACATGGGACAGGAAGTGGGTACATGGGACAGGAAGTGGATACATGGGTCAGGAAGTGGGGCACATGAGACAGGAAGTGGGGCACATGGGACAGGAAGTGGGGCACATGGGACAGGAAGTGGGTACATGGGACAGGAAGTGGGGCACATGGGACAGGAAGTGGGGCACATGGGACAGGGACAGGAAGTGGGGCACATGGGACAGGAAGTGGACAGGGTACAGGGACATGGGTCAGAAGTGGGGCACATGGGGTGGGACAGGAAGTGGGACAGGAAGGGGCACATGGGGAGACAGGAAGTGGGGCACATGGGACAGGAAGTGGGGCACATGGGACAGGACATGGGACAGGAAGTGGGGCACATGGGACACGAAGGGACATGGGGGGGAAGGTGGGCACATGGGACAGGGACAGGACAGTGGGCACATGGGTCATGGAAGTGGGGCACAGAGACATGGGTGGGGCAGGAAGTGGGGTACATGGGACAGGAAGTGGGGCACATGGGACAGAAAGGGTGGGACAGGAAGGAGGCACATGGGACAGGAAGGGACAGGAATGGGTGACAGGGTGGGGCACATGGGACAGGAAGTGGGGCACATGGGACAGGAAGTGGGGTACATGGGACAAGAAGTGGGGCACATGGGACAGGAAGTGGGGTACAGGGGTCAGGAAGTGGGGCACATGGGACAGGAAGTGGGGCACATGGGACAGGAAGTGGGGCACATGGGACAGGAAGTGGGTACATGGGACAGGAAGTGGGTACATGGGACAGGAAGTGGGGCACATGGGACAGGAAGTGGGGCACATGGGACAGGAAGTGGGGCACATGGGACATGAAGTGGGGCACATGGGACAGGAAGTGGGGTACATGGGACAGGGACAGGAAGTGGGGCACATGGGACAGGAAGTGGGGCACATGGGACAGGAAGTGGGTACATGGGACAGGAAGTGGGGCACATGGGACAGGAAGTGGGTACATGGGACAGGAAGTGGGGCACATGGGACAGGAAGTGGGGCACATGGGACAGGAAGTGGGGCACATGGGACAGGAAGTGGGGTACATGGGACAGGGACAGGAAGTGAGGCATATCGGACATGAAGTGAGGTACATGGGACAGGAAGTGGGCACATGAGACAGGAAGTGGGGCACATGGGACAGGAAGTGGGGTACATGGGACAGGAAGTGGGGCACATGGGACAGGAAGTGGGTACATGGGACAGGAAGTGGATACATGGGTCAGGAAGTGGGGCACATGAGACAGGAAGTGGGGCACATGGGACAGGAAGTGGGGCACATGACAGGGTGGGGCACATGGGACAGGGACAGGAAGTGGGGCACATGGGACAGGAAGTGAGGTACATGGGACAGGAAGTGAGGTACATGGGACAGGAAGTGGGTACATGGGTCAGGAAGTAGGGCATGAGACGAGAATGGGGCACATGGGACAGGAAGTGGGTACATGGGACAGGAAGTGGGGCACATGGGACAGGAAGTGGGGCACATGGGACAGGAAGTGGGGCACATGGGACAGGAAGTGGGGCACATGGGACAGGAAGTAGGGCACATGGGACAGGAAGTGGGGCACATGGGACAAGAAGTGGGGCACATGGGACAGGAAGTGGGGTACATGGGACAGGGACAGGAAGTGGGGCACATGGGACAGGAAGTGGGGTACAGGGGTCAGGAAGTGGGGCACATGGGACAGGAAGTGGGGCACATGGGACAGGAAGTGGGGTACATGGGACAGGGACAGGAAGTGGGTACATGGGACAGGAAGTGGGGCACATGGGACAGGAAGTGGGGCACATGAAGTAAGGACAGGAAGTTGGGGCACATGGGACAGGAAGTGGGTACATGGGACAGGAAGTGGGGCACATGGGACAGGAAGTGGGGCACATGGGACAGGAAGTGGGGCACATGGGACAGGAAGTGGGGCACATGGGACAGGGACAGGAAGTGGGGTACAGGCAGGAAGTGGGGTACATGGGACAGGAAGTGAGGTACATGGGACAGGAAGTGGGCACATGGGACAGGAAGTGGGGCACATGGGACAGGAAGTGGGGTACAGGGGACAGGAAGTGGGGCACATGGGACAGGAAGTGGGTACATGGGACAGGAAGTGGGTACATGGGTCAGGAAGTGGGGCACATGAGACAGGAAGTGGGGCACATGGGACAGGAAGTGTCACATGGGCAGGAAGTGGGTACATGGGACAGGAAGTGGGGCACATGGGACAGGAAGGGACAGGGACAGGAAGTGGCACATGGCAGGAAGTGGGTACATGGGACAGGAAGTGGGGCACATGGGCAGGAAGTGGGTACATGGGACAGGAAGTGGGGCACATGGGACAGGGTGGGGCACATGGGACAGGAAGTGGGCACATGGGACAGGAATGGGCACATGGGACAGGAAGTGGGGTACACATGGGCAGGAAGTGGGGTACATGGGACAGGGACAGGAGTGGGGACATGGGAGAGTGAGTACATGGGACAGGAAGGGGCATGGGTCAGGAATGGGGCACATGGACAGGAAGTGGGGCACATGGGACAGGAAGTGGGGCACATGGGACAGGAAGGGGCATGGGACAGGAATGGGACATGGGTCAGAAGTGGGGCACATGAGACAGGAATGGGCACATGGGACAGGAAGTGGGGCACATGGGACAGGAAGGGGTACATGCAGGAATGTACATGGACAGGAAGTGGGCACATGACAGGGTGGGGCACATGGGACAGGAAGTGGGGCACATGGGACAGGAAGTGGGGTACATGGGACAGGGACAGGAAGGGGCACATGGGACAGGAAGTGCACATGGGCAGGAAGTGGGTACATGGGACAGGAAGTGGGGCACATGGGACAGGAAGTGGGGCACATGGGACAGGGTGGGCACATGGGACAGGAAGTGGGGCACATGGGACAGGGGGGAGTGGGGCAAGGGACAGGAAGTGGGGCACATGGGAAGGGGGGTACATGGGACAGGGACAGGGGACAGGAAGGGGGTACATGGGACAGGAAGTGGGCACATGACAGGGTGGGGCACATGGGACAGGAATGGGGTACATGGACAGGAGTGGGGCACAGGGACAGGAGTGGGTACATGGGACAGGAGTGGTATGGGTCAGAATGGGGCACATGGACAGGAAGTGGGGCACATGGGACAGGGTGGGGCACATGGGACAGGAAGGGGACATGGGACAGGAAGTGGGCACATAAGGAAGTGGGGCACATGACAGGATGGGGCACATGGGACAGGAAGTGGGTACAGGGACAGGAAGTGGGGCACATGGGACAGGAAGTGGGGCACAGGAATGGGACAGGGACAGGAAGTGGGGCATGGGTCAGGAATGGGGCACATGGACAGGAAGTGGGGCATGGGACAGGAATGGGACATGGGAAGGAAGTGGGCACATGGGACAAGAATGGGACATGGGCAGGAAGTGGGGTGTGGGACAGGAGTGGGGTGTGGGACAGGAGTGGGGTACAGACAAGAAGTGGGGCACACATGGGACAGGAAGTGGGGTACAGGGTCAGGAAGTGGGGCACATGGGACAGGAAGTGGGCACATGGGACAGGAAGGGGGCACATGGGACAGGAAGTGGGTACATGGGACAGGAAGTGGGTACATGGGACAGGAAGTGGGGCACATGGGACAGAAGTGGGGCACATGGGACAGGAAGTGGGGCACATGGGACATGAAGTGGGGCACATGGGACAGGAAGTGGGGTACATGGGACAGGGACAGGAAGTGGGGCACATGGGACAGGAAGTGGGGCACATGGGACAGGAAGTGGGTACATGGGACAGGAAGTGGGGCACATGGGACAGGAAGTGGGTACATGGGACAGGAAGTGGGGCACATGGGACAGGAAGTGGGGCACATGGGACAGGAAGTGGGGCACATTGGACAGGAAGTGGGGTACATGGGACAGGGACAGGAAGTGAGGCACATGGGACAGGAAGTGAGGTACATGGGACAGGAAGTGGGCACATGAGACAGGAAGTGGGGCACATGGGACAGGAAGTGGGGTACATGGGACAGGGACAGGAAGTGGGGCACATGGGACAGGAAGTGGGTACATGGGACAGGAAGTGGGTACATGGGTCAGGAAGTGGGGCACATGAGACAGGAAGTGGGGCACATGGGACAGGAAGTGGGGTACATGGGACAGGAAGTGGGGCACATGGGACAGGAAGTGAGGTACATGGGACAGGAAGTGAGGTACATGGGACAGGAAGTGGGTACATGGGTCAGGAAGTAGGGCACATGAGACAGGAAGTGGGGCACATGGGACAGGAAGTGGGGCACATGGGACAGGAAGTGGGGCACATGGGACAGGAAGTGGGGCACATGGGACAGGAAGTGGGGCACATGGGACAGGAAGTAGGGCACATGGGACAGGAAGTGGGGCACATGGGACAAGAAGTGGGCACATGGGACAGGAAGTGGGGTACATGGGACAGGGACAGGAAGTGGGGCACATGGGACAGGAAGTGGGGTACAGGGGTCAGGAAGTGGGGCACATGGGACAGGAAGTGGGGCACATGGGACAGGAAGTGGGGTACATGGGACAGGGACAGGAAGTGGGTACATGGGACAGGAAGTGGGGCACATGGGACAGGAAGTGGGGCACATGGGACAGGAAGTGGGGCACATGGGACAGGAAGTGGGTACATGGGACAGGAAGTGGGGCACATGGGACAGGAAGTGGGGCACATGGGACAGGAAGTGGGGCACATGGGACAGGAAGTGGGGCACATGGGACAGGGACAGGAAGTGAGGCACATGGGACAGGAAGTGAGGTACATGGGACAGGAAGTGGGCACATGAGACAGGAAGTGGGGCACATGGGACAGGAAGTGGGGTACATGGGACAGGGACAGGAAGTGGGGCACATGGGACAGGAAGTGGGTACATGGGACAGGAAGTGGGTACATGGGTCAGGAAGTGGGGCACATGAGACAGGAAGTGGGGCACATGGGACAGGAAGTGGGGCACATGGGACAGGAAGTGGGGCACATGGGACAGGGACAGGAAGTGGGGCACATGGGACAGGAAGTGGGGCACATGGGACAGGAAGTGGGTACATGGGACAGGAAGTGGGTACATGGGTCAGGAAGTGGGGCACATGAGACGAGAAGTGGGGCACATGGGACAGGAAGTGGGCACATGGGACAGGAAGTGGGGCACATGGGACAAGAAGTGGGGTACATGGGTCAGGAAGTGGGGTGCATGGGACAGGAAGTGGGGTACATGGGACAAGTGGGGCACATGGGACAGGAAGTGGGGTACAGGGGTCAGGAAGTGGGGCACATGGGACAGGAAGTGGGGCACATGGGACAGGAAGTGGGGTACATGGGACAGGAAGTGGGGGACAAGGGACAGAAAGGGGGGTACATGGGACAGGAAGGGGGTACATGGGACAGGAAGTGGGGTACATATGATGGGGACACAGGGACAGGAGGTGGAGTACATGGGACAGGAAGTGGGGTACATGGGACGGGGACATGAAGTAAGGTACATGGGATGGGGACACAGGGACAGGAAGTGGGGTACATGGGACAGGAAGTGGGGCACATGGGACAGGAAGTGGGGCACATGGGACAAGAAGTGGGTACATGGGACAGCAAGTGAGGTACAGGAGTCAGGAAGTGGGGCACATGGGACAGGAAGTGGGGTACATGGGACAGGAAGTGGGGTACATGGGACAGGAAGTGGGGCACATGGGACAGGAAGTGGGGCACATGGGACAGGAAGTGAGGTACATGGGACAGGAAGTGAGGTACATGGGACAGGAAGTGGGTACATGGGTCAGGAAGTAGGGCACATGAGACAGGAAGTGGGGCACATGGGACAGGAAGTGGGGCACATGGGACAGGAAGTGGGGCACATGGGACAGGAAGTGGGGCACATGGGACAGGAAGTAGGGCACATGGGACAGGAAGTGGGGCACATGGGACAAGAAGTGGGGCACATGGGACAGGAAGTGGGGTACATGGGACAGGGACAGGAAGTGGGGCACATGGGACAGGAAGTGGGGTACAGGGGTCAGGAAGTGGGGCACATGGGACAGGAAGTGGGGCACATGGACAGGAAGTGGGGTACATGGGGACAGGGACAGGAAGTGGTACATGGGACAGGAAGTGGGGCACATGGGACAGAAGTGGGGCACAACATGGGACAGGAAGTGGGGCACATGGACAGGAAGTGGGGCACATGGGACAGAAGTGGGGCACATGGGACAGGAAGTGGGGTACATGGGACAGGGACAGGAAGTGAGGCATATGGGACAGGAAGTGAGGTACATGGGACAGGAAGTGGGCACATGAGACAGGAAGTGGGGCACATGGGACAGGAAGTGGGGTACATGGGACAGGGACAGGAAGTGGGGCACATGGGACAGGAAGTGGTACATGGGACAGGAAGTGGGTACATGGGTCAGGAAGTGGGGCACATGAGACAGGAAGTGGGGCACATGGGACAGGAAGTGGGGCACATGGGACAGGAAGTGGCGTACATGGGACAGGGACAGGAAGTGGGGGCACATGGGACAGGAAGGGGGGGGGGACAATGGGACATGGAAGGGGGGGTAGGGGGTTTTTGGGGGGGTATGGGTCAGGAAGTGGGGCACAATGAGAGTGAGGGGGGGCACATGGACAGGAAGTGGGCACATGGGACAGGGTTGGGGGGCACATGGGACAAGTGGGGGGTATGGGGGGAGGTGGGGGGCATGGGACAGGAAGTGGGGTACATGGGACAATGGGGGCACATGGGACAATGGAGGGTGGGGTACAGGGTGGTCAGGGAAGATGGGGCACATGGGACAGGAAGTGGGGACATGGGACAGGAAGGGGGGTACATTGGGACAGGAGTGGGGGAAGGGGACAGAAGGGGGGGTATGGGATGGAAGGGGGTAATGGGGTATGGAAGGGGGGGGGTATATGGGTGGGGACACAGGACAGGAGGTGGAGTACAGGGTACAGGAAGGGGGGGTACATGGAAGGGGTACATGGGGGGGATGGGGGTGGGGTACATTAGGGGAATGGAAGGGGGGGTATGGAGGATGGGGGACATGGGACAGGAAGTGGGGGACATGGGACATGAAGTGGGTATGGGGAGATGGTGGGGAGGTATGGGGGATGGTTGGGTACATGGGGGGGATGGGTTGGAAGGGGGGTACAGGGGGGTAGTGGGGTGGGGGGACATGGAAGGGGTGGGGTTATGGGGGGGGGAAGTGGGGGTAACATGGGACAAGGGGTTGGGGGGGGGTGGGGGAAGTTGGGGGGGGGGGGGGGGGGTTTGGGGGTTGGGTGGGGGGGGGTACAAGGGGGGTGGGGGTGTGGGGGGGGTGGGACAGGGTGGGGTGGGTGGGATGGGTGTTGGGGGTTGGAGGGGGAAGTGGGGTACAGGGGTAGGGACAGGAGGTGGGGGAGGGGGGGGGTGGGTGATGGGGGGTATGGGTGGGGACGGGGGGGGTGTTGGGTAGGGGTTGGGAAGGGGGGTAGGGAGGGTACATGTGGTGGGGGGGTGGGGTTGGGGGCCATTGGTTGGGGAGTGGGGTGGGGGGTGGGGGTTTTGGGGGGGTTGGGGGGGGGGTATGGTGGGAATCGGTTTGGTCCAACATTCCGCCATCCATTCCTTCTTCTTGTATAATAGAACATGACCCATATTTGACTTGGACTATCCCTGGAATCGTGGATAATCCACACATGGTGATTTGGCTTAATGCGGGTTGTAAACATGACCATTTGTAAGTACACAGCAACACTTATAGGATTTGGAACATGTGCCCCCATATGCAGGTTTCCTATTGGGTTCTTACTGGGTGGTGTTAGATCTCATATGTCTGGTTCTTACTTTGGACCCCAATGGTGTTGAATGACTTGTCAGTTAAAAGCCCCAGGGGGTTGGGTGGGTGAATATGTGTTGGGGGGGGCCAGGCCTGTGATGTGTGTTATTCAGACAAAGGGCCCCAGGGGGTCATTGTACACAATAGCCAGCCACAGAACAATAGAGGTCTATAAGATGACAGGGGCAGGAGTCATTTACAAACCTGATAAAAAAAGGGTTTTAGATAGGTTTCACACACAATGGACAATGAGTATTTCTTCTGAGTCTATTGACCTGGCTGGTGGGGTTCAGATTAAATTTCTGTGATACATAGGTTAGGATGTGGTTGGAGAAACTTGGGGGATTTCATGGTCCATGACACATGGGACAGGAAGTGGGGGGGGGTGGGGGGGGAAGTGGGGGTGGGACGGGGGGTGGGAACAGGGGGGGTGGGGGTACATGGGACAGGAAGGGGGGCCAAGGGACAGGACTGGGGACATGGGTATGAAGGGGGGACAGTTGGGGGTAGAGGGGTAGGTAGGGATGGGAAGGTGGGGGACATGGGATGGGTTGGGGGGAAATGGGTAAGTGTGGTATGGGACATGAAAGGGGGTACATGGGACAGGAAGGGGGGTACATGGGAGGAGGTGGAGTATGGGACAGGAATGTGGGGACATGGGACAGGAGGTGGAGTACATGGGACAGGAAGGGGGGGTACATGGGACAGGAAGGGGGACATGGGACAGGAAGTGGGGGACATGGGACAGAAAGGGGGGGCACATGGGACAGAAGTGGGTACATGGGACAGGACGTGGGGGACATGGGACAGAAAGGGGGGTACATGGGACAGGAAGGGGGGCACATGGGACAGGAAGTGGGTACATGGGTCAGGAAGTGGGGCACATGAGACAGGAAGTGGGGTACATGGGACGGGGACATGAAGTAAGGTACATGGGATGGGGACACAGGGACAGGAAGTGGGGATACATGGGACAGGAAGTGGGGTACATGGGACAGGAAGTGGGGGACATGGGACAGAAAGGGGGGTACATGGAACAGGAAGTGGGGCACATGGGACAGGAAGTGGGGCACATGGGACAGGAAGTGGGTACATGGGTCAAGAAGTGGGGCACATGAGACAGGAAGTGGGGCACATGGGACAGGAAGTGGGGCACATGGGACAGGAAGTGGGTACATGGGACAGGAAGTGGGTACATGGGTCAGGAAGTGGGGCACATGAGACAGGAAGTGGGGCACATGGGACAGGAAGTGGGGCACATGGGACAGGAAGTGGGGCACATGGGACAAGAAGTGGGGTACATGGGTCAGGAAGTGGGGTGCATGGGACAGGAAGTGGAGTACATGGGACAAGAAGTGGGGTACATGGGACAGGAAGTGGGGCACATGGGACAGGAAGTGGGGCACATGGGACAGGAAGTGGGTACATGGGACAGGAAGTGGGGCACATGGGACAGGAAGTGGGGTACAGGGGTCAGGAAGTGGGGTACATGGGACAGGAAGTGGGGGACATGGGACAGAAAGGGGGGTACATGGGACAGGAAGGGGGGTACATGGGACAGGAAGTGGGCTACATAGGATGGGGACACAGGGACAGGAGGTGGAGTACATGGGACAGGAAGTGGGGTACATGGGACGGGGACATGAAGTAAGGTACATGGGATGGGGACACAGGGACAGGAAGTGGGGTACATGGTGGAGTAGCGGAGGATTGGGTGAAGACGGATCTCTGATGTTGGGAGACACCTAGTGGTGATCTCTGGAGTGACATCCTTCTGATCCCCGGGGACTATTGGTGCCACCTGCAGGCCGCTCCACAATATGACACCCCAGAGATCCCGCCTGTCCCTGATTGGTCCCTCATCCCTCTGATTTGTTACATTTGTAGAATAGGGTGACCAGACATCCCCGGTTTCAGGGGACAGTCCCCTGATTGAGGACACTGTCCCCAGACCAAGTCTGTCCCTGGTTTTGTCCCCTGATTGGATTTAATAGGGGGAGGGGCAATTTTGAAGACAATTAGGCGGATGGAGAAAGTGTTTACGTCGGGAGTATCTAGAGACACGCGGCGTAAATACTAAGAATAGCCGGCGAATCTTTTTAGAAGATACTCCGGAATTCTGCTAATATAAGATCAGCGTAAGTCTGTGACACCGCCGTATCTTAGTTGCATATTTATGCCGGCCACTAGGTGGCGCTTACGGCCGTTTTTGTGTAAAATATGCAAATGAGAAAGATACGCCGATTCCCGAACGTACTTGCGGCGGCCGGCTGTCGTAGTTCACGTCGTTTGCGGAAGCGTTATTCCGGCGTAAAGTTACCCCGGCTATAGGAGGCGCAGCCAGTGTTGGACGTCGGGACCGCGTCGAATTGTACGTCGTTTGCGTAAGTCGTTCGGGAATGGGGCTTCGCGTAAGTTACCTTCACGTCGTTTACATTGACAACTAGTGACGTGATTCCGCGCATGCGCACTGGGATACGTCCACGGACAGCGCATGCGCCATCCACAAAAAAGAAAACGTAAATTACGTGGGGTGATGATTAATTTACATGAATCCCGCCCCCACATCACAAATTGGAATTGCGCGGCCTTACGCCGGTCACTTTACGCTGCGCCGCCGCATGTTATGGAGGAAGTGAATGAATGAATAAGGAACTTGCCCGTAATATTTGCGGAGGCGCAGCGTAAAGAGGAAACGCTACGCCGCCGGAAAGATACACCGCATGTACCTGAATCCCCCCCCCCCGCTGCCTACTACCTTAGGGGGGGGGGTTGTATTTTCCCAATATCTGTGCCCCTTTCTGATGATCATGTGCTGGTCGGGGGGGGGGAGGGAATATTTCTTCAGCTCCTCCCACATGTTGTTCTGCCTCGGCACAAGTCCCGGCCAGTCACCTGCCTATCTCCTTCCTTGGGGGAGTGGTCTTCCTCCGCTCCCCACCCACCCAGTAGTAGGCGGGGCCCGGAGAGTGAGACTTGAGAGGCTGTGAGGCGGGAGCGGCGGCGATGGGCGGAGAGTCGCTGATTGGCGCCGTTACCGGTAAACAAAAAAAATGTCCCCGGATTTCATTTTAAAAATCTGATCACCTTACTGTAGAGAAGTGACGCAATCCGAACCTCGACCCGGCATTCAGGGCTCCGCCTCTTTTTCTAACCTCCTCCAATCCACGGGGGCGGTAAGGAATGAGCCGGGATGTCCCCCGAGGTTCGGGAAGGGTTTCGCCTGCGCAGTCCTTAGAGGAACCATCCCCACAAGTCACCGGGGTCCCCACACTGTGAATGGAGGCGGGGAGGGGGAGGAGCTCTGGGGCGCGGGTCGGAGAGGGAGGAGCTCTAGGCGCGGGTTGGAGAGGGAGGAGCTCCGGGCGCGGGTCGGAGAGGGAGGAGCTCCGGGCGCGGGGTGGAGAGGGAGGAGCTCTAGGCGCGGGTCGGAGAGGGAGGAGCTCCAGTGGCCCTTGGGACAGGTTTTTTTGTAACACTAAAAGGCTGGAACTTCCCTTTAACCCTTTATAGTGCCCCCTGTGGGGGAGGGGGAGTCTCTGTTGCTCCCCCATATTGGGTGTCACCAGAACAGGAAGTGAGGGAAATCTCCCCTATGGGGACACCCTTCCTGGACTCCGCCCTCTCTGTGCATTGCCCCGCCCCATCACTCAGATCAGGAAACTCCCACATTCATATTCTGACCTCTTGTTATAGCCACGCCTACATACGGGTCGGAAGTTCCCCGACATCCTATGAAAGGGTTTATTCTCACCAGATTGGCCCCTCCCACCTCCGGGCGCCCTCCGGTCACATGACATAAGAAGAGGACCATGGCTCCGCCTCCCACGTCACCGGATTCGCGTGCCTCCTCCTCTTCTGTACAGTGTTCCCGCCTTCTGGGGGTGTGCCCTTCTTCCCCCACCCTATAGTGTGTTCTGTAGTCCCCTCGGTCCACGCCCATGCTCCGCCCTTTTAGCGTTTTTCCTCTCTCAGAGTCTCCGCCCCGTACAGAGAAGACCACGTGACATCATTCCCCGCCGGAAGTAGTGCGGAACGGCTCCGTGAGGTGACGTCACTTCCGCGTTCTCCCTCCCACACGTGTGTCCAGCATGGCGGATCTACAGATGAAACTCCTGAGGAGAAAATTGGAGAAACGGAGCCGGAAAGTCCGAGAGAGGAAAGGAGCGGGTGAGAGAGGGGGAGGGGAAGCGGGGGGCGAGAGAGTGATATGGGGGAGGGGAGAGAAAGGTATAATAATATAGAGATGTGGGGAATAGATTCTTGTTATAATACACAGGGGGGGGGGGTCTCCATATACTACGCCCTCCAGCTGTTCAGGAATACAAAAATGCCCGGTCATGGTGTAGGGGTGTTGGGAGTGTTGTTGTGCCTCATGTATTGTGTAGTTCCCCAACAGCTGAGGTGGAAATATCACACATATTTGTATTACATATAACACTTGAAAACAATTATGTTTATACGGGGGCGACTAACAATGATTTTTACAATTGATTAGTTGGGGCGGTGTCCGTAATCTGCCTTTCCATGAAGAGGAAATAGATGGAGGCGAGTTTCTGGGAATGTGTGCGTTCTCAGCGGATGCAGGTTTACAAGGCGTGAGACTCGCGCAAGGCGCAGTAGGAAATGGCCAGAGTGAACTCGGAGCGATCGTGGACCCGGCATCGGGGGGGGGGGGGGTCAAAGCTGAGGGCGCCTAGGACAGGTAAGTGTCCTTATTTAACCTCTTCGGGTCCGCGCTATTGACAGAATCCGTCAGCAGCGTGGACCTGAGGCGCCGGGGTCACGTCTTTGGACGTGATTTACTTGTAATTCCCCTGTGGCGCGCGCCACAGGGTGGAAAAACAGTCCCGACGCATCACCGAGGATCCGATGCGTGTGTCCGGGGGCCGCAATGTCCGTCAGGTACACGCGATCGGCGGTGAGAGAGCAGGGAGGCGGAGCTCTGAGTGTAAACACAGAGCTTCACGTCCTGTTAGTGAGAGGAGACCGATCTGTGTCCCTTGTACATAGGGACACAGCATCGATCACCTCCCCCAGTCACCCCCCCCCCCATAACCCACAGTTAGAACACTACTTACACACCCAGGCAATACATTTAACCCCTTCCTCACCCCCCCGTGTTAACCCCTTCAATGCCAGTCACATTTATACAGTAATTAGTGCATATTTATAGCACTGGTCGCTGTATAAATGTGAATGGCGCCAAAAATGGGTCAAAAGTGTCCGATGTGTCCGTCGCAATATCACAGTCCCAATAAAAATCGCAGATCGCCGCCATTACTAGTAAAAAAAAAATCATAATTATGTCCCCTATTGTGTAAGCGCTATAACTTTTGCGCAAAGCAGTCACTTAATGTGATTTTTTTTTTTTTACAAAAATACGTAGAAGAATACGTATCGGCCTTAACTGAGAAAAATAAATATATAAAAAAAAAAAATATGGGATATTTATTATAGCAACAAGTAAAAAATATATATATATTTTTAAACTGTCGCTCTTTTTTTCATTATAACGCAAAAAAATAAAAACCGCACGGGCGATCAAATACCACCAAAAGAAAGCTCTGTTTGTGGGGGGGGGGGGGGGAAGGACGCCAATTTTGTTTGGGTGCCACGTCGCACGACCGCGCAATTGTCAGTTAAAGCGACGCAGCGCCGGAAGCTGAAATTTTCGCCTGGGCACGAAGGGGGTTTATGTGCCCGGTAAGCGAGGGGTTAAAGTCAGCAGCTGCAATGTTAGTAGCTGCTGACTTTTTAAAAAAAAAAATGTTTCGTGGCTGGAGCTCCTCTTTAAAGCAAATATCCTTTAAAAATCTTAAAAAATTAATTTAATTTGTTTTAACTTATGTTTATGATTTGGATAATTCAGAGATGATGTATATTATGTATATTGATTGATATATATTGATCGATCGGTTATTGATATCGGCGCGATCGGTTATTGATATATATTATGTATATTGATTGAATGATGGAATACAACACCAGCATCGCACTTTCCAAAATGTTCCTTTTTAACCACTTCAGCCCCGGAACATATTGCTGTCCAAAGACCAGAGCACTTTTTGCGATTCGGCACTGCGTCGTTTTAACTGACAATTGCGCGGTCGTGCGACGCGGCTCCCAAACAAAATTGACGTCCTTTTTTTCCCAGAAATAGAGATTTCTTTTGGTGGTATTTGATCATCTCTGCGGTTTTTATTTTTTGCGCTATAAACGAAAACAGAGCGACTATTTTGAAAAAAATGCAATATTTTTTACTTTTTTCTATAATAAATATCCCCCAAAAATATATAAAAAAAAATATTTTTTCCTCAGTTTAGGCCGATACGTATTCTTCTACATATTTTTCGTAAAAAAAAACGCAATTAGCGTTTATTGATTGGTTTGTGCAAAAGTTATAGCGTTTACAAAATAGGGGGTAGTTTTATGGCATTTTTATTATTATTATTTTTTTTTACTAGTAATGGCGGCGATCAGCGTTTTTTTTTCGGTACTGCGATATTATGGCGGACACTTTTGACACATTTTTGGGACCATTGGCATTTTTTTAGCGATCAATGCTATAAAAATGCATTGGATTACTATAAAAATGCCATTGGCAGTGAAGGGGTTAACACTAGGGGGCGGGGAAGGGGTTAAGTGTGTTCCTGTTCTAACTGTATGGGGGGGGTGGTGGCCTCACTAGGGGGAATCACTGATCTTCTGTTCATACATTGTGTGAACAGAAAATCAGCATTTCCCCCGCTGACGGGAACGAGCGCTGTGTGTTTTCACACACAGCTCCCGTTCCCCGCTCTGTAACGAGCGATCGCGTGTGCCCGGCGGCGATCGTGCCCGCCGGGCACACGCACGGGACTCGGGGGCGCGCAGGCCGCTGGCGGCGAGCTCGCGCCCCCTAGTGGCCGCGAAAGGCGCGACGTAGAGCTACGGGCTCTCGCGCAGCAGTGCCAACCTGCCGCCGTATTACTGCGGCGGCTGGTCGGCAAGCGGTTAATTTTAAACCTATATGTTGTACTTTGAACAACGTCTGTCCACCTGCATTTCCATTCAGCCCAACTCATCTAATCAGTGATTAGTTTGCATATAAATGCCTGGCATGTTATTAATTTTTACAAAATCCATTTTAATTTTTGAATTCAATTAAATACATTTGATATTTTATAATTCTGACAGCTTTTATAATATCGAATTTTTCACATTTCTGATTTTCAAATTTTTCAAATTTTCAAATTTCGAAATTTGAAAATCCAGAAATTTTTAAAAATTCTAAATTTTTAAAACTGTGAAAATTCGAAATTTTGAAAAATGGATGGGTCCAATAGCGACGACGAGCTGTGCGAACGGGTCGTTCACGTCGTTTGCGACGGCGTTGAAGCCTCATCAAGAGCAACGCAAGGACAATTTCTTGGCATATATTCATTATGGGATCCATTTCACAAAGGAGAATAACGAATGTATGCAAGCGCTCTCTCTGCTGAAAATTGCAGAAGTAGTTAAATAGATTTGCTGGGAGGGTCTACAATGTCAGTGGTTCTGAACGCTGATAGCGGCAAAACGCCGCGAGGTTCGCGGCAAAAACGGGCGTTTTTAAACTTGAGTTTCCAAGTGTTTGCATTTGCTTCTCGTGTGCATTGGGCCTAAGTGGTTAAAAATTCCTAATTTACATAGAGAAGAAGTTTATTCCTTTGAAGAGATACAATGTTTAGACTTAAAGCGGAGCTCCACCCAGGGAAACCTCATTTGCCCATCTAGCTTTAAAAAATTAAATAAATAAAAACGTGAAAAATAAAAAATACTCACCGGAAATACCTGTTGCTATGCGGAAATCGGTAATCTGCCTCACCTGCACCGCGGTCCGATTTCTCCTTCTCCTTGTGAATGGGGCGCGCTGCTTTCCGGGAACTGTGTGTGTTCTCAGCGCGCCCCATTCACAAGCCGGCGTGAGACTCGCGCAGGCGCAGTAGGAAACGGGCAGTGAAGCCGTACGGTGTCACTGCCTGTTTCCCATAGTGTGAATGGCGGCGCGGGACCCGGAGCGATCGTGGGACCGGCATCGGGGGGGGTGCCCAGACCTGACTTTTGGCTGAGAGCAGACAGGAAATTCTTCATGTCAAGTAGGTTGTCCTGATACCTCGTATTTAGGGCCGAGTACAAGTACCCATACTTTTTTCATGTACTCGCCGATACCGAATACCCATACTTTTTTTAAATGTGTCCCCAAATGCAGCCATGTCCCCCCCACATATTGCAGCCATGTCCCCCCCACATATTGCAGCCATGTCCCCCACACATTGCAGCCATGTATGTCCCCCACATATTGCAGCCATGTCCTGTCCCCCACACATTGCAGCCATGTCTGTCCCCCACATATTGCAGCCATGTATGTCCCCCACATATTGCAGCCATGTCCTGTCCCCCACATATTGCAGCCATGTATGCCCCCCACATATTGCAGCCATGTATGTCCCCCACATATTGCAGCCATGTCCTGTCCCCCACATATTGCAGCCATGTCCTGTCCCCCACATATTGCAGCCATGTCCTGTCCCCCACATATTGCAGCCATGTCATGTCCCCCACATATTGCAGCCATGTCCTGTCCCCCACATATTGCAGCCATGTCCTGTCCCCCACATATTGCAGCCATGTCCTGTCCCCACATATTGCAGCCATGTCCTGTCCCCCACATATTGCAGCCATGTCCTGTCCCCCACATATTGCAGCCATGTCCTGTCCCCCACATATTGCAGCCATGTCCTGTCCCCCACATATTGCAGCCATGTCCTGTCCCCCACATATTGCAGCCATGTATGCCCCCCACATATTGCAGCCATGTATGTCCCCCACACATTGCAGCCATGTATGTCCCCCACATATTGCAGCCATGTATGTCCCCCACACATTGCAGCCATGTCTGTCCCCCACATATTGCAGCCATGTCCTGTCCCCCACATATTGCAGCCATGTCCTGTCCCCCACATATTGCAGCCATGTCCTGTCCCCCACATATTGCAGCCATGTCCTGTCCCCCACATATTGCAGCCATGTATGCCCCCCACATATTGCAGCCATGTATGCCCCCCACATATTGCAGCCATGTATGTCCCCCACATATTGCAGCCATGTATGTCCCCCACATATTGCAGCCATGTATGTCCCCCCACATATTGCAGCCATGTATGTCCCCCACATATTGCAGCCATGTCCTGTCCCCCACATATTGCAGCCATGTCCTGTCCCCCACATATTGCAGCCATGTATGTCCCCCACATATTGCAGCCATGTATGCCCCCCACATATATTGCAGCCATGTATGTCCCCCACATATTGCAGCCATGTCATGTCCCCCCCACATATTGCAGCCATGTATGCCCCCCCCCACATATTGCAGCCATGTATGTCCCCCACATATTGCAGCCATGTCATGTCCCCCACATATTGCAGCCATGTCCTGTCCCCCACATATTGCAGCCATGTCCTGTCCCCCACATATTGCAGCCATGTCCTGTCCCCCACATATTGCAGCCATGTCCTGTCCCCCACATATTGCAGCCATGTCCTGTCCCCCCACATATTGCAGCCATGTCCTGTCCCCCACATATTGCAGCCATGTCCTGTCCCCCACATATTGCAGCCATGTATGCCCCCCACATATTGCAGCCATGTATGCCCCCCACATATTGCAGCCATGTATGCCCCCCACATATTGCAGCCATGTATGCCCCCCACATATTGCAGCCATGTATGTGCCCCCCACATATTGCAGCCATGTATGTCCCCCACATATTGCAGCCATGTCCTGTGCCCCCCCCCCCCACATATTGCAGCCATGGCCTTTGCCCCCCCCCCACATATTGCAGCCATGTCCTGTCCCCCCCCCCCCCCCCCCCCACATATTGCAGCCATGTCCTGTGCCCCCCACCCCACATATTTCAGCCATGTCCTGTGCGCCCCCCCCCCCCCCACATATTGCAGCCATGTCTTGTGCCCCCGCCTCCACATATTTCAGCCATGTCCTGTGCCCCCTCCACATATTTCAGCCATGTCCTGTGCCCCCTCCACATATTTCAGCCATGTCTTGTGCCCCCCCCCCCACATATTTCAGCCATGTCTTGTGCCCCCCCCCCCCCACCCCCACATATTGCAGCCATGTCCTGTGCCCCCCACCCCACATATTGCAGCCATGTCCTGTGCCCCCCACCCCACATATTGCAGTCATGTCCTGTCCCCCCCCCCCCACATATTGCAGCCATGTCCTGTCCCCCCCACCCCACATATTGCAGCCATGTCCTGTCCCGTCCCCCCCCCCCACATATTGCAGCCATGTCCTGTGCCCCCCCACCCCACATATTGCAGCCATGTCCTGTGCCCCCCACCCCACATATTGCAGCCATGTCCTGTCCCCCCCACCCCACATATTGCAGCCATGTCCTGTCCCCCCCACCCCACATATTGCAGTCATGTCCTGTCCCCCCCCCCCCCACATATTGCAGCCATGTCCTGTCCCCCCCCCCCACATATTGCAGTCATGTATGTCCCCCACATATTGCAGCCATGTATGTCCCCCACATATTGAAGCCATGTCCTGTCCCCCACATATTGCAGCCATGTCCTGTCCCCCACATATTGCAGCCATGTCCTGTCCCCCACATATGCAGCCCGCACCCATGTCCTGTCCCCCCCATATTGCAGCCATGTCCTGTCCCCCACATATTGCAGCCATGTCCTGTCCCCCACATATTGCAGCCATGTCCTGTCCCCCACATATTGCAGCCATGTCCTGTCCCCCACATATTGCAGCCATGTCATGTCCCCCCACATATTGCAGCCATGTCCTGTCCCCCACATATTGCAGCCATGTCCTGTCCCCCACATATTGCAGCCATGTCCTGTCCCCCACATATTGCAGCCATGTATGTCCCCCACATATTGCAGCCATGTGCTGTCCCCCACATATTGCAGCCATGTATGCCCCCCACATATTGCAGCCATGTATGCCCCCCCACATATTGCAGCCATGTATGTCCCCCACATATTGCAGCCATGTATGTCCCCCACATATTGCAGCCATGTCCTGTCCCCCACATATTGCAGCCATGTCCTCCCCCACATATTGCAGCCATGTATGTCCCCCACATATTGCAGCCATGTATGTCCCCCACATATTGCAGCCATGTATGCCCCCCACATATTGCAGCCATGTATGTCCCCCACATATTGCAGCCATGTCCTGTCCCCCACATATTGCAGCCATGTCCTGTCCCCCACATATTGCAGCCATGTCCTGTCCCCCACATATTGCAGCCATGTCCTGTCCCCCCACATATTGCAGCCATGTATGTCCCCCACATATTGCAGCCATGTATGTCCCCCCACATATTGCAGCCATGTATGCCCCCCACATATTGCAGCCATGTCATGTCCCCCCCCACATATTGCAGCCATGTCATGTCCCCCACATATTGCAGCCATGTCCTGTCCCCCCACATATTGCAGCCATGTCCTGTCCCCCACATATTGCAGCCATGTCCTGTCCCCCACATATTGCAGCCATGTCCTGTCCCCCACATATTGCAGCCATGTATGCCCCCCACATATTGCAGCCATGTATGCCCCCCACATATTGCAGCCATGTATGCCCCCCACATATTGCAGCCATGTATGCCCCCCACATATTGCAGCCATGTATGTCCCCCACATATTGCAGCCATGTCCTGTGCCCCCCCCCCACATATTGCAGCCATGGCCTTTGCCCCCCCCCACATATTGCAGCCATGTCCTGTCCCCCCCCCACCCCCCCCCCCCCACATATTGCAGCCATGTCCTGTGCCCCCCACCCCACATATTTCAGCCATGTCCATGTCCTGTGCGCCCCCCCCCCCCACATATTGCAGCCATGTCTTGTGCCCCCGGGCCTCCACATATTTTCAGCCATGTCCTGTGCCCCCTCCCACATATTTCAGCCATGTCTTGTGCCCCCCCCCCACATATTTCAGCCATGTCTTGTGCCCCCCCCCCCCACATATTGCAGCCATGTCCTGTGCCCCCCACCCCACATATTGCAGCCATGTCCTGTGCCCCCCACCCCCACATATTGCAGTCATGTCCTGTCCCCCCCCCCCACATATTGCAGCCATGTCCTGTCCCCCCCCCCCAACATATTGCAGCCATGTCCTGTCCCCCCCCCCCCCCCCACATATTGCAGCCATGTCCTGTCCCGTCCCCCCCCCCCACATATTGCAGCCATGTCCTGTGCCCCCCACCCCCACATATTGCAGCCATGTCCTGTGCCCCCCACCCCACATATTGCAGCCATGTCCTGTCCCCCCCCCACCCCACATATTGCAGCCATGTCCTGTCCCCCCCACCCCACATATTGCAGCCATGTCCTGTCCCCCCCCCCCCACATATTGCAGCCATGTCCTGTCCCCCCCCCCACATATTGCAGCCATGTCCTGTCCTGTCCCCCCCACCCCCCCACATATTGCAGTCATGTCCTGTCCCCCCCACCCCACATATTGCAGTCATGTCCTGTCCCCCCCCACATATTGCAGCCATGTCCTGTCCCCCCCCCCCCCCCACATATTGCAGCCATGTCCTGTCCCCCCCCGTGGTGCCCCCCACATATTGCAGCCATGTCCTGTGTTTTCCCCGTCCCCCCCCACATATTGCAGCCATGTCCTGTGTCTTCCCCCCCCCCCCCCCCCCACATATGCAGCCATGTCCTGTCCCCCCCCCCACATATTGCAGCCATGTCCTGTCCCCCCCCCCCCCCCACATATTGCAGCCATGTCCTGTCCCCCCCCCCACATATTGCAGCCATGTCCTGTCCCCCCCCCCCCCATATTGCAGCCATGTCCTGTGTCCCCGTCCCCCCCCACATATTGCAGCCATGTCCTGTGTCTCCCCCCCCCCCCCCACATATTGCAGCCATGTCCTGTGCCCCACCCGCCCCCCCCCCCCCCCACATATTTGCAGCCATCCCCCCCCCCCAAGTCCTGTCCTGTCCCCCCCCCCCACATATTGCAGCCATGTCCTGTCCCCCCCCCACATATTGCAGCCATGTCCTGTGTCTCCCCCCCCCCCCCCCCACATATTGCAGCCATGTCCTGTCCCCCCCCCCCCCCCCACATATTGCAGCCATGTCCTGTCCCCCCCCCCCCACATATTGCAGCCATGTCCTGTACCCCCCCCCCCCCCCACATATTGCAGCCATGTCCTGTGCCCCATACCTGTAGTGATGATGCCGATGTAATAATGCCGCCGCTGCCGTTAATCCCTGTGCATTACAAGCTTTCGGATCCGTGCATAGACACTCCCCCTTGCTCAGGATTGGACAGATCCGTCCAATCCCGAGAAGGGGAGTGTCTATACATGGCGAGGCGCGCATTACAAGTATACAAAAAAAAGCTTGTAATGCACGCTGTATTGCAGGAGATTAACGGCGGGGGGGGGGGAGAGTATTCTATTTGGGTATCGGGGGTATCTGCGGGAGTATGAGTACTCCTACAAATACTCAGTATCGGTCCAGATACCGATCGGTCCAGATACCGATACTAGTACCGGTATCGGGACAACCCTAATGTCAAAAATGGTGTATCAAGAATCGCAATGGGAAAAAGATGGCGGTAACGATTCTTGGCGATTAATCGTGCAGCTCCACTATAAAGGAATCATTTTAGTTTTTTTACCCCCCATTATGTTCCTGGCCGATTGTGAAAATTGTAATCCATTAATTTCATAATCGGTTCGTTTCGGCCCCCGGTAATAACATCTGACGCCGGTCACTTCGCACAAATCGCATCCCTCAGCAAATCCCTCAAAATGAATATTTCTCCATGAGATCGCATTGATGACCCGACTCGCAGTGCGGCTTGTGCTCTGAGGATCTTGAAGGGGAACCCCCACCCCACCCCCCCAGAACCCGTACCAGCCCGTTATCCAAACATGCAGGTCATGAAAATGGAGGGGGGGGAGGGAATAGGCAAGCGCCCCCTCCTGGACCATTCCAGGCCACAAGTCCTCAACTTAAGGGGGAGTGGGCACTTTGGGGCAGGTGTACCCCCCATTCACCCCAAAGCACCTTGTCCCATGTTAATTGGGACAGGGGCCTCTGCCGAACAACCCTGGCTGGTGGTTGTCGGGGTCTGCAAGCAGAAGGTCTTATCGGATCCCAGCCCCCCCACTGTGAAGGAGTTTGAGGTGCATTCACCCTAAACAAAGTGTAAAAAATGAAATCGGTACCAAAAGAAAACCAGCAGAGGGAGACATCTGTCAAAAACCTGATTACTGTATTTATTTTTGACACTCTTTGGGGGGTGAATGGGTCAGTGTACCCCATACTCATTCACACTGGGTGGGGGCCCCCCTTGTTAAAGAGGGCTTCCAGATTCTGATAAGCCCTCCCATAAACCCCCGACAACCACCAGCTACGGTTGTCAGGAAGAGGCTTTTGTCCCCATTCATATGGGGACAAGGTGCTTTGGGGTGGGTGGCGCAGGCCCCTTCACCTCAAAGCATGCCAACCCCCCATGTTGAGGGCATGTGGCCTAGTATAGTCCATGATGTGGTGGGGGTGCTCACTCATCACCTCTATCCTTCCACGCAGTCTATTGGTTGCTCTCTAATGACGTCTGACGCAACATGTAGGGGGAGGATAGCGGGGTGACTATGGCAGAGCCGGCTAAACTGAGCATCTCTCAGCCATGCTTAGAAGGGGGGGGGGGGGGCGTTCTTCATTCAACCAGCAGGATGAACCCAGGCTGAGTCAGCAGATATGTTTCATCATCTGAGCATGTAATAAGTATTCCCCCCCCCCCCTGTACACAGCTGTGTGCAGAGCTCCACCTGGTGGGAGGAGGTCGTGTGACGCTCTGTTTTCTCTTCTCAGGGAAGGTCTCCATAGAGGAGAGTGTGGTGGAAGATGGAGAGGAGGAGGAGAAGGTGGAGGAGGAGATCGCCGACGTCCCTCAGCCAGCCGCAGTCAGTGGAGGTGATGAGGAGCCCCCCCAGCCCTCCCCCAACAAGAGGAAGAAGAAAAAGAAACGGAAGATGCCGGTGACAGAGGATGGCAGCGCAGGTAAGATGGCGGCTCCCTCTCCCCATGGTGGGGCTCCTACCACAGACCTCATCCCTTATGAGGGGCCACAGCAAAGCTTCACATACTGCTTAGATACGTGGTTAGCAACCTATGAGCTATATGGGGCCTCATGTGCCCCCCTGACATCACCGGGGGGAGGGGGGACACATACTGTCCAATGTATCCAATACTGGAGGGGAGTGTCAGACGGCAGAGCTAATGAAGGAAATTGGGGTCATGGGGGGGGGGGGTGGAGCATATACGGTCCTGTCTGGTATTACTCAGGGGTGGAACACGTTGTATGATCCCACCCAGTATTACTTGGGGGTGGAGCATATAATACCGTCCTTTCTTCTGTTGCTGATATTTATCTTCTCTCCTAGACGCCAAGAGAGTGAAGAATGAAGAGGAATCCGAGACGAATGCAGAAGCCAAGGATAAAGATGGTGCAACGGACAATTCGGAGAAGGAGGAGGATGATGATGAAGAGGAGTCAAGTTTACCGATGGGCCTGACAGGTACGGGTATAGACTCTGCTGTGTGCATCCCCTTCCTCCTTCTCCTCCTCCTCCTCCCCTTTCCTCCCCCCCCCCCTTTCCTCCTCCTCCTCCCCCCCTTCCTCTTCCTCCCTCCCCCCTCCTATCCGCAGTCACATGGCGGCTCTCTCCTCCCCCTCCTCTTCCTCCATCATGTGACATATATTTATATTTTAGGAGCCTTTGAGGAGGAGTCGTTCTCCTCGCTGTCCAGTCTGGTGGATGAGAGTACACTGAGGGCGATCTCTGAGATGGGATTCACTCACATGACGGAGATTCAGCATAAAACCATCCGGCCTCTTCTAGAGGGAAGGTGAGGACACTGCGTGCGTCTGTTTTATATGTCCCCACCGCTCCGCCCCTCTCCCCTCCTCCTGAGTCATGTGACTCTCCCTCCTCTTGTTGCAGAGACGTCCTGGCTGCGGCTCGTACCGGCAGTGGGAAGACGTTGGCCTTCCTGATCCCGGCCATAGAACTCGTCTACAAGCTGAAGTTCATGCCGAGAAACGGTGAGAATCCGGGAAAAATGTCCGTCCTGTGTGGGTGAGACCGCCCCCTGGGGGAGGGGGAATCTGTGAGACCGCCCCCTGGGGGAGGGGGAATCTGTGAGACCGCCCCCTGGGGGAGGGGGAATCTGTGAGACCGCCCCCTGGGGGAGGGGGAATCTGTGAGACCGCCCCCTGGGGGAGGGGGGAATCTGTGAGACCGCCCCCCTGGGGGGGAGGGGATTCCTGTTATCACTTTTGTAGTGTCAGTTAGAGTGGAACTCCCCATTCCCTTCGATTGGTCCCGGTCTGGTGTTGTCCTCGGTGGTCGGGTGGGTCCCCCGGACCGGTCCCGGTCTGGTGTTGTCCTCGGTGGTGGGGTGGGTCCCCCGGACCGGTCCCGGTCTGGTGTTGTCCTCGGTGGTCAGGTTGGTCCCCCCCCGGTGGGTCCCTGTCTGGCATTGTGGTCTCTATAGAGATAATGATTTTCTTCTCTCCGCAGGTACCGGGGTCCTCATCTTGTCCCCCACCAGGGAGTTGGCCATGCAGACGTACGGCGTACTGAAGGAGCTGATGGCCCACCATGTCCACACCTACGGCCTGATAATGGGGGGGAGCAACCGTTCCGCAGAGGCCCAGAAACTGGCCAATGGCATCAATATTATTGTGGCCACGCCCGGGAGATTGCTGGACCACATGCAGGTACTGGCTGTGCCGGGGTCTCTGGCAGCCATGTATGAATGGGGGAGGGGGCTCTTGCATGTGGGGGTCTTGTTGGTGATCCAATAAGGTACAAATTTATGTCTGTTACAACAAGATTCATAGTGTGTCTCACTCCTCCTGCAGAACACGCCTGGCTTCATGTACAAGAACCTGCAGTGTCTTGTGATTGACGAGGCCGATAGAATCCTGGAGGTCGGCTTTGAGCAAGAAATGAAACAGATCATTGGCCTGCTACCGAGTGAGTGCACCCCAATTCTGTAATACTGGGGTGGGGCTATGGTGAATGGTGGGCGTGTTCATTCTCGGGTGGTTGTGTCCCATCCTCGGGGGAGGTCTGGGGTGAGGTGTGTCCTATCCTCGGGGGAGGTCTGGGGTGAGGTGTGTCCCATCCTCGGGGGAGGTCTGGGGTGAGGTGTGTCCCATCCTCGGGGGAGGTCTGGGGTGAGGTGTGTCCCATCCTCGGGGGAGGTCTGGGGTGGGGCGTGTCCCATCCTCGGGGGGAGGTCTGGGGTGGGGCGTGTCCCATTCTGGGGGGGAGGTCTGGGGTGGGGCGTGTCCCATTCTGGGGGGGGAGGTCTGGGGTGGGGCGTGTCCCATTCTGGGGGGGGAGGTCTCGGGTGGGGCCTGTCCCATTCTGGGGGGGGAGGTCTGGGGTGGGGCGTGTCCCATTCTAGGGGGGAGGTCTGGGGTGGGGCGTGTCCCATTCTAGGGGGGGAGGTCTGGGGTGGGGCGTGTCCCATTCTGGGGGGGAGGTCTGGGGTGGGGCGTGTCCCATTCTGGGGGGGAGGTCTGGGGTGGGGCGGTCCCATTCTGGGGGAGGTCTGGGGTGGGGCGAGTTGTGTCCCATTCTGGGGGGAGGTCTGGGGTGGGGCGTGTCCCATTCTGGGGGGGAGGTCTGGGGTGGGGCGTGTCCCATTCTGGGGGGGGGGGTCTGGGGGGGGGTGGGGCGTGTCTGGTTTGGTGTCCCATTCTGGGGGGGGGGGGGTCTGGGGTGGGGCGTGTCCCATTCTGGGGGGGAGGTCTGGGGTGGGGCGTGTCCCATTCTGGGGGGGGGGGGTCTGGGGTGGGGCGTGTCCCATTCTGGGGGGGAGGTCTGGGGTGGGGCGTTTTGTCCCATTCTGGGGGGGGGGGTCTGGGGTGGGGGCGTGTCCCATTCTGGGGTGGGGCGTGTCCCATTCTGGGGGGGGGGGGTCTGGGGTGGGGCGTGTCCCATTCTGGGGGGGGGGGGTCTGGGGTGGGGCGTGTCCCATTCTGGGGGGGGGGGTCTGGGGTGGATTTTAAGTCGTGGCTCGGAAACGCTCATATATGACTTCCCCCGCAGAACGGCGGCAGACGATGTTGTTCTCGGCCACTCAGACCCGGAAGGTGGAGGATTTGGCCCGGATCTCCCTGAAGAAGGAGCCGCTGTATGTGGGGGTGGATGACAACAAGGACACGGCCACTGTGGATGGTCTGGAGCAGGTAGGGGGGTGTGGAGGAGGTTGTGGGGTGTTGGGGACAGTGTGGGGTCTTCTTGTGTGGTCACCGTTCCTCTGTCCCATCTCAGGGGTACGTCGTCTGCTCCTCCGAGAAACGATTCCTTCTGCTCTTCACCTTCCTGAAGAAGAACCGCAAGAAGAAGATGATGGTTTTCTTCTCCTCCTGCATGTCAGTGAAGTTCCATTACGAGCTTCTGAACTACATCGACCTTCCAGTGATGGCCATTCATGTGAGTGGGGAGTCTTCTCCCTCCAGACCTTCCTCTGATCGTTCTTCACCGATCCTAATCTTCATCCTCTGACCTGTCCCCCGCCCGTCCCCCGACTGTTTTCCCCCCGCCCTCTGACCGGTCTTCCTCTTCATCCGCAGGGGAAGCAGAAACAGACGAAACGTACCACCACCTTCTTCCAGTTCTGTAATGCGGATTCCGGGATCCTCCTTTGTACCGATGTCGCTGCCAGAGGACTGGACATCCCCGAGGTGGATTGGATTATCCAGTACGATCCTACCGATGACCCCAAGGTGACTGTGCAGCCAGGATGGGAGGGAGGGAGCTGGGGGGGGGGGTCACATGTAGGAAGGACAGGTTGGGGGTTGGCCACACATATGGAGGGTAGATTTGGGGGAGGGGTATACACTTTTGGAGGGAAGATTGGGGGTCACACAGATCACAACACGGGATCTAACCACAAATGGAGAACAGTTTGGGTACAAATAAGGCGGGCAGATTGTGGGGGGGGAGGGGTCATACGTAGGGAGGGCAGATTGTGTGGGGGTGTGTCATAGAGAGGGCTGTTTGTAGCGGGCGTGGGGTCATAAAAGAAGGGATGGCAGATTATGTTTTGGGGGGGGGGTGTGTCTTACATAGGGAGGGCAGTTTGTGGCGAGGGTGGGGGGTCATACATAAGGAGGGCAGTTTGTGGCGGGGGGGGGTCATACGTATGGGAGGTCAGAGGGTAGGTGGGGGCTCGTGTAACGACTTCCATTCTTCTTATCAGGAATACATTCATCGGGTTGGCAGGACGGCCCGCGGGATCGGTGGGCGGGGCCACGCTCTTCTGATTCTCCGGCCGGAGGAGTTGGGATTCCTGCGTTTCCTGAAACAAGCCAAGGTAAGTGGGTCTTCTTCTCTGTGGGAGGGGTTCTGTGTGTTGGGGGGTTAGGTCCATGTTTTATAGATTAAATTTGTAGGAAAGTGGGCGGGTTTTCAGATCTTTGTTTTTTTTGGGGGGGGGGGGTGTGTTGAATATGAAGAAATACGTAGACCTTCACTCCCCGCAATGTGTTCTCTCTCTCTCTCTCTCTCTGTAGGTTCCGCTGAGCGAGTTTGAGTTTTCCTGGAGTAAGATTTCGGACATCCAGTCACAGGTAGGTGGTTGGTGGTTTCCAGGTGTGTCGTCTCTTGCTGGGTCTGGTCAGTGGCTTCCGGGTTTGTATTCTCTCTGTGGGTTCCGGGTGGGTCTTCTCTTGGTTGGGTGGGTTTATGGGTTCCGGGTGGATCTTCTCTTGGTTGGGTGGGTTTGCGGGTGTGTCTTGTCTTTGGGTGGGTTCCGGGTGTGTCTTGTCTTTGGGTGGGTTCCAGGTGTGTCTTGTCTCTGGTGGGCGGGTTCCGGGTGTGTCTTGTCTCTGGTGGGCGGGTCCCGGGTGTGTCTTGTCTTTGGGTGGGTTCCGGGTGTGTCTTGTCTCTGGTGGGCGGGTTCCGGGTGTGTCTTGTCTCTCTCTGGTGGGCGGGATTCCAGGTGTGTCCTCTTGGTGGGTGTGTCTTGTCTCTGGTGGGTGGGTTCTGGGTGTGTCTTGTCTCTGGTGGGCGGGTTCCGTGTCTTGTCTCTGGTGGGTGGGTCCAGGGTGTGTCTTGTCTCTGGTGGGTGGGTTCCGTGTCTTGTCTCTGGGTGGTGGGTAGGTTCCGGGTGTGTCTTGTCTCTGGTGGGTGGGTTCCGTGTCTTGTCTCTGGGTGGGTTCCTTGTGGGTCTTGTCTCTGGTGGGTGGGTTCCGGGTGTGTCTTGTCTCTGGTGGGCGGGTCCCGGGTGTGTCTTGTCTCTGGTGGGCGGGTCCCGGGTGTGTCTTGTCTTTGGGTGGGTTCCGGGTGTGTCTTGTCTCTGGTGGGCGGGTTCCGGGTGTGTCTTGTCTCTCTCTGGTGGGCGGGATTCCAGGTGTGTCCTCTTGGTGGGTGTGTCTTGTCTCTGGTGGGTGGGTTCTGGGTGTGTCTTGTCTCTGGTGGGCGGGTTCCGTGTCTTGTCTCTGGGTGGTGGGTAGGTTCCGGGTGTGTCTTGTCTCTGGTGGGCGGGTTCCGGGTGTGTCTTGTCTCTGGTGGGTGGGTCCAGGGTGTGTCTTGTCTCTGGTGGGTGGGTTCCGTGTCTTGTCTCTGGGTGGTGGGTAGGTTCCGGGTGTGTCTTGTCTCTGGTGGGTGGGTTCCGTGTCTTGTCTCTGGGTGGGTTCCTTGTGGGTCTTGTCTCTGGTGGGCGGGTTCCGGGTGTGTCTTGTCTCTGGTGGGTGGGTTTCCGGGTGTGTCTTGTCGGGTTCCGGGTGTGTCTTGTCTCTCTCTGGTGGGCGGGATTCCAGGTGTGTCCTCTTGGTGGGTGTGTCTTGTCTCTGGTGGGTGGGTCCAGGGTGTGTCTTGTCTCTGGTGGGGTGGGTTCCGTGTCTCGCTGTCTCTGACGGTCTCTTCCCCCCCCCCCCCCCTCAGTTGGAGAAGCTGATAGAGAAGAATTATTACCTCCACAAGTCGGCTCAGGAGGCGTACAAAGCGTACATCCGGGCCTACGATTCGCACTCCCACAAGCAGATCTTTAACGTCAACACGCTGGATCTGCCCAAAGTCTGCACGTCCTTCGGGTTCCGGATCCCGCCATTCGTGGACCTCAGTATCCTTTTATATACGAGTATTCCGTCCTCCAATGAGGGAGACTGCCGGGTTATTTGTCCGTCTGCAGGAGGGTTGGAGGGGGAAGTCCCCTAAACAAGTCTTCATAAGTATGAGAATGTGTCCCCGCCCTTCATGGGATTGGTTGGTGGAGAACGTAGACGGACTCTCCGGATCTTGGAGGTTCTCCTGAACCTTCTAGTGGAGCTCCGCCCACGTGGGACGTCCCACTTGTTGGGTTCAGAGACTCTCATCTTTGTGTTTCTTGTTGCTGTCCCTTCTGAGACGCCATTGGCCCATGTGACTGATGGGTGTGGCACCCGCTGTGCATTCTGGGATGCGTACATCACATCCCAGGGGGCGTAGTCCTTCATTGAGGGGGCGGGGCTTAGCGACACATCATCCAGAGAGCAGCCGGCTGAACCTGGAAGAGCCCACAACTTTACGATGTACAGAAAGAAGATGGCGGGGGAGGGGATCAGTTGGGTGAGTAATGTAGGGGTTCCCAAGCAACAGAGGCCAGCTGCCCCTCCCACGGACCGGGTGATGGTTGTGATTTGTCACTTCATGGGGGGAGGGTGCAGCTTCGGTCTCCCCAATACACCATGAGATCCTGTCCTCGGCTCCTCCCTCCTTTGTGGTGCCATCTGCCCACCACACGGCCCGGCTCTGGTCTGTGGCCCCGCAGTTGAGGACCCGGGCCGGGGGTTAAAAAAAAAAAAATCTCTACATCTTCGAGGGGGGGGGGGTGTGGTTAGTGTTCTCCCATTGGTCAGATATTTTGGGGGCGGGGTTTGGTTCTTGGTTGGTTTTCCTGAACCCGGTTTCTCTCATTGGTTGGATAGACCTGGGTTGGGAGGAGGGGGTTAGTGTTCTCCCATTGCGTGGATATTTTTGGAGGGGCGGGGTTTGGTTCTCTCATTGGTCTCATATTTTGGGGGGGCGGGGTTTGGTTGTCCCATTGGTTGGATATTTTTGGGGGGGCGGGTTTTGGTTGTCCCATTGGTTGGATATTTTTGGGGGGCGGGTTTTGGTTGTCCCATTGGTTGGATATTTTTGGGGGGGCGGGGTTTGGTTGTCCCATTGGTTGGATATTTTTGGGGGGCGGGGTTTGGTTGTCCCATTGGTTGGATATTTTTGGGGGGCGGGGTTTGGTTGTCCCATTGGTTGGATATTTTTGGGGGGCGGGGTTTGGTTCTCTTTGGTTGGATATTTTTGGGGGGGGCGGGGTTTGGTTCTCTCATTGGTTGGATATTTTTGGGGGGGCGGGGTTTGGTTCTCTCATTGGTTGGATATTTTTGGGGGGGCGGGGTTTGGTTCTCTCATTGGTTGGATATTTTTGGGGGGGGGCGGGGTTTGGTTCTCATTGGTTGGATATTTTTGGGGGGGGCGGGGTTTGGTTCCCATTGGTTGGATATTTTTGGGGGGGCGGGGTTTGGTTGTCCCATTGGTTGGATATTTTTGGTGGGGGGCGGGGTTTGGTTCTCTCATTGGTTGGATATTTTTGGGGGGGCGGGGTTTGGTTCTCTCATTGGTTGGATATTTTTGGGGGGGGGGGGGGTTTGGTTCTCTCATTGGTTGGATATTTTTGGGGGGGGCGGGGTTTGGTTCTCTCATTGGTTGGATATTTTTGGGGGGGGCGGGGTTTGGTTCTCTCATTGGTTGGATATTTTTGGGGGGGGCGGGGTTTGGTTCTCCCATTGGTTGGATATTTTTGGGGGGGGCGGGGTTTGGTTCTCCCATTGGTTGGAATTTTTGGGGGGGGGCGGGGTTTGGTTCTCCCATTGGTTGGATTTTTGGGGGGGCGGGGTTTGGTTCTCCCATTGGTTGGATTTTTTGGGGGGCGGGGTTTGGTTCTCCCATTGGTTGGATTTTTTGGGGGGCGGGGTTTGGTTCTCCCATTGGTTGGATATTTTTTGGGGGGGCGGGGTTTGGTTCTCTCATTGGTTGGATATTTTGGGGGCGGGGTTTGGTTCTCCCATTGGTTGGATATTTTGGGGGTGGGGTTTGGTTCTCGGTTGGTTTTCCTGAACCCGGTTTCTCTCAGACGTGAACAGCAGCGGAGGGAAGCGGCTCCAGAAGCGCGGCGGGGGAGGGGGATTCGGCTACCAGAAGAATAAACCCGTCTACAAAGCCAAGATCTTCAAACACTTCAACCGGAGCGGTCGCGCCGACGGGCGACAATTCACCCGCTAATCTCCTCCCACCCCGGAGAGGGCGGGACTTCTTCATCAGCCGGAGCTAACAGACTGCAATATGTGACTGTCAGAGATTTCTATTCCCTCCACTCCTGGAAGGAAATGTTCATATTTTATTTTATAAACATAATCCCGACTGAATCTCTTTGGTGTTCGGAGGGGGAGGGGGAGCTACGGCTCATGGCGGCGCGTTTCACTGGAGAGGATCGGAGCTTCTCCTTCACACCCGACACCGATCATCAGGGTGGAGGACTGAGGGGCGTGACCTGTCCTGAACTCCGCCTCTTTTATAGGATATCAGAGATCTGGTCACATGACTTGTCCTGGACTCCACCCCCTTCTATAAGATCAGATCTGGTCATGTGACTCGTCCTGGGCTCCGCCCCTTCTGTACTCTGGGAGGGATCCGATTCCTCGGCACAGATTTGTATCGGAGATTCTTCAGAATAAAAACCTTTTCCACCAATCGTGTGCCCGACTCTCACTGCTCCGCCCTGATATACAGGATGGGGGGAGGGGGTGCTGTCTGATTTATATTTTCCCTTCCTGGGTTCCCCCCTCCCCCACCATATTATATGTGAAGTCTTTCTATCTTCATTACATAACCTGTGATGTCATCACCGGGTCTCTATGTAATGCAGGCAGATCGGGGCTGGCAGGGGGCGGTACATAATTTCATGATGTCCCCGCCCCCTTCTGCCTGGGTACTCTTGGCACTCGGCCCTGATGCAAGCAGTGGGAGGAGTTATGCAAATGTTTGTTACCAATATGTGATGGAATGGAAACTCAATAAATCAGGGGTCTTCAAACTACGGCCCTCCAGTTGTTCAGGAACTACAATTCCCATCATGCCTAGTCATGTCGGTGTGTTACAATGCCTCATGGGATGTGTAGTTCTACAACAGCTGGAGGGCCGTAGTTTGAGGATCCCTGCAATAAATGAAGGGGGAGGGGCGGGGACAGTCAAGCTGGGGAGGGAAGAGCTAGATGATGCTCCCGGGTAGGGAGACCGCGGACGGTGACCCCCCCCCCTCCCCTCGAGGTGTCCTTTCCAATCTCTTCTATATATTGTGGAGTCAGACTGCGGGGGAGGGGAGAATTCTCGGATCGCCTCCCCTATACGATCGGAGAGATCGGAATTGTACGATGTGTGCGCTCCATCTGCTCCTCCCCCGTGCCGGTTATAAATCGATCGCAGAAGACACCGCGATTGGATTTTTGTGCCGACCAATCGGAGTTCCTCCCGAGGGTAAAATGTAAAGATGGCGGCACCCGTAAAATAGGCGATCGATCCGAGATCAATAAATATCGATCATCAGGAGGGACATCTACAGACCATGTCGGCCGCAACGCCGCAGAAATCCCGGAGGGTCCAAATTACCTGAAAAAAAACGTTTTTTTTTTTCTGAATTTGTTTTTTAAAAAATTTGTCACTTTCAAAAAAGAAAAAAAAAAACGGTAAATTTTGGAAAATTCAGAATTCAAAAATGTTTCAAATTTCAGGAAAAAAAAAAAAACGAATGAAATGAAAATGAAGGAAATAAAGTTCTTCTAATTACAACACAAAATTCCTCACAACCCCCAATTATCATGTAGAGACCCCGGAGAATAAAATGGCGGTCTTTGCAATTTTTTTATCTCGCACGGTATTTGCGCAGCAAGTTTTCAAACATGTTTTTTTTTGGGGGGGGAGAAAAAAAGTTATAGGCATGTAGATATACGTCGGCAGAGGGGAACGTTAAGGCAGAAGCACCTATATACCCGTCCCTGCCTTTGCGCGGGTCGAGGGTCTGATCGGGACCCCCCCGCTACATGCAGCGGTCGGAAACCCGCGGGGAGCGACCCGGGACCAGGGCGTGGCTATTCGTTTCTAGCCGCCCCCTCGCGATCGCTCTCCGGAGCTGAAGAACGGGGAGGGCCGTATGTAAACACGGCTTCACTGTGGCGGCGTCACCGATCGAGCGATCCCTTTTATAGGGGGATGTGATCGATGACGTCACACCTACAGCCACACCCCCCTACAGTTGTAAACGCACAAATCCTACAGCGCCCCCCTGTGGTTAAAGGGTCACTAAGGCTGCATTCACACCTAGCGACACCTAAAGTGCGGCGTGATTTGCCGCGACAAAACGCGGCGTTTTAAACCCTCTCTTTCTACAGGTCATTGTCCGCTACGCCGAAGCCGCCTGAATACGCGCGACAAAAAAAAAGGTCTGGGACTTTTTTTTAGCTTCACGCGATCGGCGTGGAGTTGTGAACCGTCTCCATAGAGATTAGTGTTATTTCTCCCCTCCAGCGTATCTGAGCGTCGCGCTTCAGGCGTTTTGGCGCTCAGGTGTGAATGGAGCCTTAAGGAAAACAAGAGACATAAAAGTTAACCAATTTCTTTTCAAAATGATTAAAAATGGATAAAAATCAATCATATAATGTGCCTGCAGTTTAGTTTCGTTTTTAAACTGCTTTCATGTTTCTGTGAAGTAGAGAGAGACACACAGAACAAAAACAAACAAATCCAGGGCAGTGTTTTGTTTTTAAAATGAATCTGATTGGTTCTGGGGAGTTTTAGACACACAGTAATGACAGCTCAGACCAGGGGTCCTCAAACTACGGCCCTCCAGTTGTTCAGGAACTACATTTCCCATCATGCTCAGTCATGTCTGTGAATGTCAGAGTTTCACAATGCCTCATGGGATTTGTAGTTCCGCAACAGCTGGAGGGCCGTAGTTTGACGATGCCTGGCTTAGACCACCGTGAGAAAGCTCCCAGCACTGTGGTTATAAGGAAACAGACAAGTAGGAAGTGTGGAGAACAGAGCAGGATTACAGCAACTTCAAAGCCAAAAACGAACAATAAGGACATGAAACCAGTACTGCAGTAAGGTAAAGGAAGCTATTTAGCTATAAAAAAAAAAATCCTTTAGTGATCCTTTAACTCCCAAACAGCAACTGTCATTTTCACAGTAAACGCAATTTAAATGCATTTTTTTGCTGCGAAAATGACAATGGTCCCAAAAATGTCTGAAGTGTCCGCCATAATGTCGCATTTGTGAAAAAAATCGCTGATCGCCGCCATTAGTAGTAAAAAAAAAAAAAAAAAAATTATTAACCACTTAAGACCCGGACCAATACGCTGGTAAATGACCCAAGGTGTTTTTGTGATTCGGCGCTGCGTCGCTTTAACAGACAATTGCGCGGTCGTGCGACGTGGCTCCCAAACAAAATTTGCGTCCTTTTCTTCCCACAAATAGAGCTTTCTTTTGGTGGTATTTGATCACCTCTGCGATTTTTTATTTTTTGCGCTATATACAAAAATAGAGCGACAATTTTGAAAAAAAAACACTATTTTTTACTTTTTGTTAAAAAAAAAATCAAATAAGCGAAATTTTTGTCAATCATTTAGGCCAAAATTTATTCAGCCACATGTCTTTAGTAAAAAAAAAAATCGCAATAAAAAAAAATAGCTACCTAGCGGGAACAGCGACACTAATACAGCGATCAGAAAAATGATCGCTTAGTGACGCTGGCAATAGGGAGTGAAAGGGTTAAGTAGGGCGGTGATCAGGGGGTTAAAACTTTATTAGGGGGGGTGGGGGGGCTATCCTGAACCTAACACTAACTGTTTTTTACACTGCCTGTCACACTGACACTAAATGCAGTGATTAGATCACTACATTCAGTGACACTGTGACAGGGGGGTGGGGGGGGGCAGATCGCAAGGGGTTAAGTATGCCTATGTGAGTGTGTGTCAGTGTAATGTTGGTGCGACTTACTGTGAGGTGTTCCTCTCATCGCAGCGGTTGGAAATACATCACTTCCCCCTTCCTGTGTTTACACAGGAGGAGGAAGTGACACAAACGGGGAGCGCGCGCATTGGCTGGGAGCGATCGCGGGGGGGCGGGTAACCACCGACATCCACCCGCTCGTCCCAGATCGCTCCCGGAGCCAGGGGGACCCCCGCACGCCGCGGAGGGGGTCCCGATGGGACCCCCGAACCGCACGAAGGCGGGAACGTAAATGTACGCCCTTGTGCCTGTACGAGCCATTCTGTGGCCGTATATGTGCGTGCGGGGGTCCTTAAGTGGTTAAAATGCTATAAAACTATCCCCTATTTTGTAAACACTATACATTTTGCTCAAACCCATCAATAAATAAACGCTTATTGCGAAAAAAAAATGTACCAAAAATATGTAGAAGAATACGTATCGCCCTAAACTGAGGGGGAAAAAAATCCTATATTTTTGGGGATATTTATTATAATAAAGAGTAAAAAATATAGAATTTTTTTGAAGATTGTCGCTCTATTTTTGTTTATAGCGCAAAAAATAAAAACCGCCGAGGTGATAAAATACCACCAAAAGAAATCTCTATTTGTGGGGAAAAAGGACGCCAATTTTGTTTGGGAGCCACGTCGCACGACCGCGCAATTGTCAGGTAAAGCGACGCAGTGCTGAATTGTAAAAACGCAGAGGCGTATATATATATATATAGCAGCATATTGGTCCGGGGCTTCAGGAAAATAAGCCCAATTTTTTTTGTATAACGTGAAAGATGAAGTTTCGACGAGTAAATAGATACCCAACATGTCACCCTTCAAAATTGCGCTCCGCTCGCGGAATACTTCGTACTTATGGCCCATACACACGATCCGAATATCAGATGACGGATCGTACCACTTTTTTCGCTTAATAATCGCAAGTAAAATAAAATTTGGTTATTAAACTCACGAAAATTATCGTACGACAGAAAAAAACGATCGGAAGTGATGTCACGTGTTGTAATGTATTTGTATTGTCGGACGACGGCTGTACTGACTAAACGAAAATCGTACGAGGAAAATTTTTGCGCATGTATGATCGAAAAATATCGGATGAACGGTCGTGATCGGCTCTCGAAAGTAGTGTACACACGATCCGAAAATCATACGATCCATCATCGGCCGATCGTTTCCGTCCGATATTCGGATCGTGTGTATGGGCCATTAGACGTTCCCATAGGCAACACTTTAATTTTTGTTATTACTGGTTACATGATTTGAGTTACAGAGAAGGTCTAGAGCTAGAAATATCGCTCTCACTCCAATGTTTGCGGCGATACCTCGCATGTGTGGTTTCGACACCAGTTTTATATGTGGGCGGGGCTTAAATATGCATTCGCTTCTACGTGCGATCAAACAGGGGCGCTATATTTTTTTTTTAATTGTTCATTTTACTTTATTTTAATTTGACACTTCCCCCCCCCCCCCCCCCCCCCCCCCCCAAAAAAAATAAATGTTTTGATCACTTTTATTCCTATTACAGGGAATGTAAACATCCCTTGTAATATGACAGGTCCTCTTTACAGTGAGATCTGGGGGAGGGATCAGTAAGACCTTCCCCTCCCCCACATCTCACCATAAAAAACGATCGTGGCTTCCCAGTCAAAGCGGCACCATTTGTTTGAATGCAGAGGCCGGGCGTGACGTCATAACATCGCACCCGTCCTCTTGACGATCATAGAGACTCTGGCGACCCATCTGGTCCATTGGAAATCTCTATGATCAGCGTCCGGGTCTGGCGGATCTGTTCTCAGACTCCCCGATTGCACAGGTGAGTTGGGAGAAGCACCGGAGGGCGGGGCAAAGTCCACTCTCATTACCTGTAAGAACGATCAAGCAGCGGAACAGCCTCTATGATCGTTCTTATGGTGAAGGGAATCGCCGGCTGAAGATGTCTGTAGCTCCTCCCACCATTCACATATCCCCTCCCACAAAGCTGAGGATGTCATATGATGTCCTCTGGGCCTCAAGTGATTAAAAAAGAACCAGAGCACAAGTGCAGTACACACCAATGCTGGGGGTTATAATCGCTGCCAGTGACCCCAATGCTGGGGGTTATAATTGCTACCAGTCATAAAGGTCTTGGTGGGTGACAGCCAATCACATGTAAACAGACTTGCTGGTTATCAGCAGTGCCCATCATGGCTGCCTATCAGTGGTGCCTATCAGTTCTTATTAATGCTGCCTATTAGTGCACTTCAGTACCACCTATCAGTGCCCATTAATTCCTGTCAGTGCCACCTATCAGAGTCCATCAGTGCTGCCTAACTCTGCTCAATGCTCATCAGTGCCTATTAATTTCACCTATCGGTGGTCATCAATGCTGCCATTCAGTGCTGCCTATCGGTGTTTATCTATCCAACCTATCAGTGCCCATCGATCAATGCCGCCTGCCTCTCCAGGTGGTCTCTGAGCCGAGAGCGTGTCTCTCATACAGCTCACAGCCGCCATTGACCGCCACTCTCCCTCTCTCCTACGGGATGAGACAGGGGACAGCCGATCTGCTCCGTCTCCAACCCCCCCCCTCCCATGTGTGCTCTGCGGGAAGTCACATGTGAAGCCAAAAGCCTCCCACTTCCCGCAGAGCACACATGGGAGGGGGGGGGGGGGTTGGAGACGGAGCAGATCGGCTGTCTCTTCTCTCATCCCATAGAAGAGAGGGAGAATGGCGGTCAATGGCGGCTGTGAGCTGTATGAGAGACGCTCTCGGCTCAGAGACCTGCGATTAGCAACCCCCGCACAGCGGCGGAATGCCAGGGCCCGGTTACAAGTACGACAGCTGCGGTCCTGGTAGTTCCGCCACTGGATTGATGTATTTCTAAAAAAAATTAGGGAATTTTGGAAGAAATTTAATTTGAAGGAGATTTCCGCGTCCTACTGGGCTCAGAGGAAGTGATTTCCAAATCTGGCACTTCAGTATTAGTTGTTACAAATTGTCGGCCATAGTGTGAGATAAGTCCTTGTGTATTATAATGCCGAGACACTTAAACTGGGACCTCCATTGTAGGGGAGGGGGAGGGGGGAGCAGAGTCAGTAAGGAGAGTAACCATATCTGTCTATAACCGCAAGAGCCGCTATAAGATAATCGGGGGCATCGTTGGGGTACAGACGGGTGCCATCTGCATATAACAATATACTAAAGGCCCCCACCAACCCTCTCACAGCCTCCATAGAGCAAAGCAGGATAGCCATGGGCTCTATACCCCCCCCCCCCCCCGGGGACAAAGGACAACCCTGCCTCGTTCCCCTGCAAAGACGGAAGGGAGAGGACAGGTTACTATTAGTGCGTACCCGGGCCACGGGGGTCTTATATAGCAACTGGATCCAGGTAGTACCCGCCCCAAATATTCCAGAGTCATAGGCCTTTTCTGCATCCAATGAGGCCACCGCTTCCTGTGAGTTTTTTATCTCTGAATGTGAGACAAAGTTACCCGAGCTCCCCTCCCCCCATGCCATGCATGACGCCACTTCACCTCGTAAGCATCATGTGGCCCCCAAGGGGCGCAATGTCAGACATGTGCCTAAGAGGAACCCTGCCCCCGCACGTCCTACATGGCACCCCAAGACAAACCTAACTGTTCAAGACATTTCAATGGGTGTGAATGATGTGGGGCAGGAAAGAGGGGGACGAGTTCACAGTCCTGGGGGATGGGAGGGGGACGAGTTCACAGTCCTGGGGGATGGGAGGGGGACGAGTTCACAGTCCTGGGGGATGGAAGGCGGTGGGAGTTCACAGTCCTGGGGGATGGGAGGGGGAGGAGTTCACTGGCCAGTGGGAGGAGTTTACAGGCCTAGGGGATGATAGGGGGAGGAGTTCACAGGTCTGGGGGATGGAAGGGGGAGGAGTTCACAGGTCTGAAGACGTCCTCTTTCACCTTATAAAGCACTGGGGTGCACGCTGTGTTTCTGCCCGGATTTGAACCGGGGACCTTTCGCGTGTTAGGCGAACGTGATAACCGCTACACTACAGAAACTTCACAGGACACCCTGGGCCAGATTCTCAGAGGCACTACGGTGGAATATCTCAGATGGAGAAAAGAAAGAGAGGGGGATGGAGAAAAGAAAGAGAGGGGGATGGAGAAAGAAAGAAAGAGAGGGGGGTGGAGAAAAAAAGAAAGAGAGGGGGATGGAGAAAGAAAGAGAGAGGGGGGTGGAGAAAAAAAGAAAGAGAGGGGGATGGAGAAAGAAAGAAAGAGAGGGGGATGGAGAAAAGAAAGAAAGAGAGGGGGATGGAGAAAGAAAGAAAGAGAGGGGGATGGAGAAAAGAAAGAGAGGGGGATGGAGAAAAAAAGAAAGAGAGGGGGATGGAGAAAAAAAGAAAGAGAGGGGGATGGAGAAAAGAAAGAAAGAGAGGGGGATGGAGAAAAAAAGAAAGAGAGGGGGATGGAGAAAAGAAAGAAAGAGAGGGGGATGGAGAAAAGAAAGAAAGAGAGGGGGATGGAGAAAGAAAGAGGGGGATGGAGAAAGAAAGAGAGAGAGGGGGATGGAGAAAAAAAAAGAAAGAGAGGGGTTGAGTTGAGTTGTCACATGGAGAAAGAAAGAAAGAGAGGGGGATGGAGAAAGAAAGAAAGAGAAAGGGGGATGAAGAAAGAAAGAAAGAGAGGGGGATGGAGAAAAGAAAGAAAGAAAGAGAGGGGGTGAAGAAGAAAGAAAGAAAAGAGAGGGGGATGGAGAGAATGGAGAAAGAAAGAGAGGGGGATGGAAGAAAGAAAGAAAGAGAGGGGGATGGAGAGAAAAAAAGAAAGAGAGGGGGATGGAGAAAAAAAGAAAGAGAGGGGGATGGAGAGAAAAAAAGAAAGAGAGGGGGATGGAGAAAGAAAGAGAGGGGGATGGAGAAAGAGAAGAAAGAGAGGGGGATGGAGAAAAAAAGAAAGAGAGGGGGATGGAGAAAAGAAAGAAAGAGAGGGGGATGGAGAAAGAAAAGAAAGAGAGGGGGATGGAGAAAAGAAAGAAAGAGAGGGGGATGGAGAAAGAAAGAAGAGAGAGGGGGATGGAGAAAAGAAAGAAAGAGAGGGGGATGGAGAAAGAAAGAGAGAAAGAGAGGGGGATGGAGAAAAAAAGAAAGAGAGGGGGATGGAGAAAGAAAGAAAGAGAGGGGGATGGAGAAAGAAAGAAAGAGAGGGGGATGGAGAAAAGAAAGAGAGGGGGATGGAGAAAAGAAAGAGAGGGGGATGGAGAAAGAAAGAAAGAGAGGGGGATGGAGAAAAAAAAGAAAGAGAGGGGGGATGGAGAAAGAAAGAAAGAGAGGGGGATGGAGAAAAGAAAGAAGAGAGGGGGATGGAGAAAAGAAAGAAAGAGAGGGGGATGGAGAAAAGAAAGAAAGAGAGGGGGATGGAGAAAAGAAAGAAAGAGAGGGGGATGGAGAAAAGAAAGAAAGAGAGGGGGATGGAGAAAGAAAGAAAGAGAGGGGGATGGAGAAAAGAAAGAAAGAGAGGGGGATGGAGAAAGAGAAGAGGGGGATGGAGAAAGAAAGAGGAGAGGGGGATGGAGAAAAAAAAAGAAAGAGAGGGGGATGGAGAAAGAAAGAAAGAGAGGGGGATGGAGAAAGAAAGAAAGAGAGGGGGATGGAGAAAAGAAAGAAAGAAAGAGAGGGGGGGAGAAAGAAAAGAAAGAGAGGGGGATGGAGAAAAGGAAAAGAAAGAGGGGGATGGAGAAAAAAAAGAGAGGGGGATGGAGAAAAAAATGGAGAAAGAGAGGGGGATGGAGAAAAAAGAAAGAGAGGGGAGATGGAGAAAAAGAAAGAAAGAGAGGGGGATGGAGAAAAGAAAGAAAGAAGAGGGGGATGGAGAAAAAAAGAAAGAGAGGGGGATGGAGAAAAAAGAAAGAGAGGGGGATGGAGAAAAGAAAGAAAGAGAGGGGGATGGAGAAAAGAAAGAAAGAGAGGGGGATGGAGAAAAGAAAGAAAGAGAGGGGGATGGAGAAAGAAAGAGAGGGGGATGGAGAAAGAATGAAGAGAGAGGGGGATGGAGAAAAAAAGAAAGAGAGGGGGAGTTGAGTTGTCATGGAGAAAGAAAGAAAGAGAGGGGGATGGAGAAAAAGAAAGAAAGAGAGGGGGATGGAGAAAAGAAAGAAAGAAAGAGAGGGGGATGGTGAGAAAGAAAGAAAGAGAGGGGGATGGAGAAAAGAAAGAAAGAAAGAGAGGGGGATGGAAGAAAAAAGAAAGAGAGGGGGATGGAGAAAAAAAGAAAGAGGGGGGTGGAGAAAAAAAGAAGAGAGGGGGGATGGAGAAAAAAAAGAAAGAGAGGGGGATGGAGAAAAGAAAGAAAGAGAGGGGGATGGAGAAAAGAAAGAAAAGAGGGGGATGGAGAAAAGAAAGAAAGAGAGGGGGATGGAGAAAAGAAAGAAAGAGAGGGGGGGAGAAAGAAAGAGGGGGATGGAGAAAGAAAGAAAGAGAGGGGGATGGAGAAAAAAGGAGAAAGAGAGGGGGATGGAGAAAGAAAGAAAGAGAGGGGGATGGAGAAAGAAAGAAAGAGAGGGGGGGATGGAGAAAGAAAGAAAGAGAGGGGGAAAAAAAGGAGAGGGGGATGGAGAAAAAAAAAGAGGGGGATGGAGAAAAAAAAGAAAGAGAGGGGGATGGAGAGAAAAAGAAAGAAAGAGAGGGGGATGGAGAAAAGAAAGAGAGGGGGATGGAGAAAAGAAAGAAAGAGGGGGGGGGAGAAAAAAAGAAAGAGGGGGATGGAGAAAGAAAGAAAGAGAGGGGGATGGAGAAAAAAGAAGAAGAAAAAAAAAAGAGAGGGGGATGGAGAAAAGAAAGAAAGAGAGGGGGAGAGGGAAAGAGATGATGGAGAAAAGAAAGAGGGGGATGGAGAAAGAAAGAAAGAGGGGGATGGGAAAAAGAAAGAGATGGAGAAAAGAAAGAGAGGGGGATGGGAGAAAGAAAGAGAGGGGGATGGAGAAAGAAGAAAGAGGGGGGAGAAAAGGAGAAAGGAGAAAAAAAAAAAGGGGGATGGAGAAAAAAAAAAAAGAGGGGGTGGAGAAAGAAAGATGGAAAAGAAAGAAAGAGAGGGGGAAAGAAAGAGAGGGGGATAGAGAAAAGAGGGGAGAGAGAAAGATGAGAGATGAAAAGAAAGAGGGGGAGAGAGAGGGGGATTCATTCTCCCAGAGAAGAAAGAGAGGGGGTGGAGAGAAAGAAAGAGGGGGGTTGGAGAAATGAAAGGAGGGGGGAGAGAGGGGGGAGAGAAAGAGGGGTGGAGAGAGAAAGAAAGAGTGGGTTGAGAGAGAGAGAGGGGGGTGGAGAGAGAGAGGGGTGGAGGAGAGAGAGGGAGAGAAGTAGAGGGGGTTGGAAGGAGAGAGAGAGGGGGGTGGAGGGAGAGAGGGGTGGAGAGAGAAAGAAAGAGGGGGTTGGAAGAGAGAGAGGGGTGGAGGGAGAGAGGTTGAAGAAAGAAAGAGGGGATTGGAGGGAGAGAGAGAGGGGGGTGGAGGGAGAAAGAAAGAGGGGGGTGGAGGGAGAGAGAAAGGGGTGGAGGGAGAAAAAAAAGAGGGGGTTGGAGGGAGAGAGGGGGGGGTGAAGGGAGAGGGAGAAAGAGGGGGTTGGAGGGAGAGAGAGAGGGGGGTGGAGGGAGAAAGAGGGGGTTGGAGAGAGAGAGGGGGTGGAGGGAGAGGGAGAAGAAAGAGGGGGTGGAGGGAGAGGAGAGAAGAAAGAGGGGGTGGAGGGAGAACGAGAGAGGGGGTGGAGGAAGAGGGAGAAAGAAAGAGGGGGTTGGAGGGAGAAGGAGAGAGAGTGTGGAGGGAGAGAGGGAGAAAGAAAGAGGGGATTGGAGAGAGAGAGGGGGTTGGAGGGAGAGAGAGAGAGGGGGGTGGAGGGAGAGAGGGAGAAAGAAAGAGGGGATTGGAGGGAGAAAGAGAGGGGGGTGGAGGGAGAGGGAGAAAGAAAGGGGGGGTTGGAGGGAGAGAGAGGGGGTTGGAGGGAGAGAGAGGGGGTGGGGAGAAATTTTATGAAAGAAGAATTCTGCACACGTCTCCTTTTCCATCTCTATATACTCGGATTAAACCAAGAGTCCTTTAGTAAAATCAATTGGCCAGAAGTGAAGATCTAGCGATCCTCTCACCCATTGGCTGACACTCTTCTGACCAGGAGATTCCAAGCCTGCCCACCACGGCAAGGTAGACTCTTCTAGGGCAGGACCTACACTAAGCTACCCTACTGGATGCTACTCATCCTTTCTCTAATGTTCTCTATAATCTGTGTGTGCAGTCTACTCTCCTAATTGGTTTGTGTGTACATCTATCTAAAGCATGGAGCGGTCAGTTTATGTACATGAGTGCATGTAGGGGGGGCCTGGGGGAAGCACCAGTACTCTGGGCGTGGGGGGAGTGAGGGAAGATGAAACTTGGGGGGAAGTTCCACTGGCCACACGCACCCCATACCCAGGGTGGTAGCGCCCCCTCTTGGTGGTAGGTGAGTGGGGCTGAAGCCTTATAAGAGGCATTGCCACCCTTGGTGTTAGATAAGTGCATGCAGGGGGGCCTGGGGGTAGCACCAGTACGCTGGGCGTGGGGGGAGTGAGGGCAGATGAAACTTGGGGGGAGGTTCCACTGCCCACACTCACTCCATACCCAGGGTGGTAGCGCTCCCTCTTGGTGGTAGGTGAGTGGGTGAAGCGGAGCCTGATAAGAGGCATTGCCACCCTTGGTGGTGAGTGGGGGCGGAGCCTGATAAGAGGCATTGCCACCCTTGGTGGTAGGTGAGTGGGGCGGAGCCTGATAAGAGGCATTGCCACCCTTGGTGGTAGGTGAGTGGGGGCGGAGCCTGATAAGAGGCATTGCCACCCTTGGTGGTGAGAGGGGCGGAGCCTGGTAAGAGGCATTGGCACCCTTGGTGGTAGATAAGTGGATGTAGGTGGGGCCTGGGGGAAGCACCAGTACGCTGGGCATGGGGGGAGTGAGGGCAGATGAAACTTGGGGGGAAGTTCCACTGGCCACACTCACCCCATACCCAGGGTGGTAGCGCCCCCTCTTGCTGGTAGATGAGTGGGTGAAGTGGAGCCTGAAAAGAGGCATTGCCACCCTTGGTGGTAGGTGAGCGGGGGTGGAGCCTGATAAGAGGCATTGCCACCCTGGGTGGTAGGTGAGTGGGGGCGGAGCCTGATAAGAGGCATTGCCACCCTGGGTGGTAGGTGAGTGGGTTAAGTGAGGCAGTTGATCCAGAGGAAGGCGAAAAACCCCGGCATAGCCTGATACAATGTGCTACAGCTGGGGGAAAAATTCCTTCCTGATCCCCCGAGAGGCAATCGGATATTCCCCGGATCAACTTTACCTATAAATGTCACCCAGTCAGGTAGGTGGGGTAAGCATCACCACCCTGCGTGTTGGGGAGGGTGGGCAATTGGAGCCACACCGTCGGTAGTAGGTGAGAGGGGGCGGAGCCTGGCAAGAGGCATTTCCACCCTTGCTGGTAGGTGAGTGGGGGCAGAGCCTGGTAAGAGACATTGCCACCGTTGGTGGTGAGTGGGGGCGGGGCCTGATAAGAGGCATTGCCACCCTTGCTGGTAGGTGAGTGGGGGCGGAGGCTGATAAGAGGCATTGCCACCCTTGGTGGTAGATAAGTGTATGTAGGGGGGCCTGGGGGTAGCACCAGTACGCTGGGCATGGGGGGAGTGAGGGCAGATGAAACTTGGGGGGAAGTTCCAATGGACACACTCACCCCATACCCAGGGTGGTAGCTTCCCCTCTAGGTGGCAGTGGGGTTGAGCCTGGTAAGAGGCATTGCCACCCTTGCTGGTAGGTGAGTGGGGGCGGAGCCTGATAAGAGGCATTGCCACCCTTGCTGGTAGGTGAGTGGGGGGCGGAGCCTGATAAGAGGCATTGCCACCCTTGGTGGTAGGTGAGTGGGGGCGGAGCCTGGTAAGAGGCATTGCCACCCTTGGTGGTGAGTGGGGGCGGATCCTGGTAAGAGACATTGCCACCCTTGGTGGTAGATAAGTGCATGTAGGGGGGGCCTGGGGGAAGCACCAGTAGGCTGGGCATGGGGGGAGTGAGGGCAGATGAAACTTGGGGGGAAGTTCCACTGCCCACAATCACCCCATACCCAGGGTGGTAGCGCCCCCTCTTGGTGGCAGTGGAGTGGGGGTGGAGCCTCAGAAGAGGCATTGCCACCCTTGCTGGTAGGTGAGTGGGGGCAGGGGCCTGATAAGAGGCATTTCCACCCTTGGTGGTGAGAGGGGCGGGGCCTGGTAAGAGGCATTGGCACCCTTGCTGGTAGGTGAGTGGGGGCGGAGCCTGATAAGAGGCATTGCAACCCTTGGTGGTGAGTGGGGCAGAGCCTGATAAGAGGCATTGCCACCCTTGGTGGTAGGTGAGTGAGGGCGGAGCCTGATAAGAGGCATTGCCACCCTTGGTGGTGAGTGGGGGTGGAGCCTGGTAAGAGGCATTGCCACCCTTGGTGGTAGATAAGTGCATGTAGGGGGGGGGGCCTGGGCATGGGGGGAGTGAGGGCAGATGAAACTTGGGGGGGAAGTTCCACTGCCCACACTCACCCCATACCCAGGGTGGTAGCGCCTCCTCTTGGGGGCAGGTGAGTGGGGTGGAGCCTCAGAAGAGACATTGCCACCCTTGCTGGTAGGTGAGTGGGGGCGGAGCCTGATAAGAGGCATTGCCACCCTTGGTGGTGAGAGGGGCGGAGCCTGATAAGAGGCATTGCCACCCTTGGTGTTAGATAAGTGCATGTAGGTGGGCCTGGGGGAAGCACCAGTACGCTGGGCATGGGGGGAGTGAGGGCAGATGAAACTTGGGGGGGGAAGTTCCACTGCCCACAGTCACCCCATACCCAGGGTGGTAGCGCCCCCTCTTGCTGGTAGGTGAGTGGGGGTGGAGCCTGATAAGAGGCATTTCCACCCTTGGTGGTGAGTGGGGGCGGGGGCGGAGCCTGGTAAAAGGCATCACCACCCTTGGTGGTAGGTGAGTGGGGTGGAGCCTGGTAAGAGGCATTGCCACCCTTGGTGGTGGATAAGTGCATGCAGGGGGGGCCTGGGGGAAGCACCAGTAAGCTTGGCGTGGGGGGAGTGAGGGCAGATGAAACTTGGGGGGAAGTTCCAATGGCCACACTCACCCCATACCCAGGGTGGTAGCTTCCCCTCTAGGTGGCAGTGGAGTGGGGGTGGAGCCTCAGAAGAGGCATTGCCACCCTTGCTGGTAGGTGAGTGGGGGCGGAGCCTGGTAAGAGGCATTGCCACCCTTCGTGGTAGGTGAGTGGGGTGGAGCCTGATAAGAGGCATTGCCACCCTTAGTGGTAGATAAGTGCATGTAGGTGGGGCCTGGGGGAAGCACCAGTACGCTGGGCATGGGGGGAGTGAGGGCAGATGAAACTTGGGGGGAAGTTCCACTGCCCACACTCACCCCATACCCAGGGTGGTAGCGCCCCCTCTTGGTGGCAGGTGAGTGGGTAAAGCAGAGCCTCAGAAGAGGCATTGCCACCCTTGCTGGTAGGTGAGTGGGGGCGGAGCCTGGTAAGAGGCATTGCCACCCTTCGTGGTAGGTAAGTGGGGTGTAGCCTGGTAAAAGGCATCACCACCCTTGGTGGTAGGTGAGTGGGGGTGGAGCCTGATAAGAGGCATTGCCACCCTAGCTGGTAGATAAGTGCATGTAGGGGGGCCTGGGGGAAGCACCAGTACTCTGGGCATGGGGGGAGTGAGGGCAGATGAAACTTGGGGGAAGTTCCAATGGCCACACTCACCCCATACCCAGGGTGGTAGCGCCCCCTCTTGGTGGCAGTGGAGTGGGGGTGGAGCCTCAGAAGAGGCATTGCCACCCTTGCTGGTAGGTGAGTGGGGGCGGAGCCTGGTAAAAGGCATCACCACCCTTGGTGGTAGGTGAGCGGGGGTGGAGCCTGATAAGAGGCATTGCCACCCTTGGTGGTAGGTGAGTGGGGGCAGGGGCCTGATAAGAGGCATTGCCACCCTTGCTGGTAGGTGAGTGGGGGTGGAGCCTGGTAAGAGGCATTGGCACCCTTGGTGGTAGATAAGTGCATGTAGGGGGGGCCTGGGGGAAGCACCAGTACGCTGGGCATGGGGGGAGTGAGGGCAGATGAAACTTGGGGGGGGAAGTTCCACTGCCCACACTCACCCCATACCCAGGGTGGTAGCGCCTCCTCTTGGGGGCAGGTGAGTGGGGTGGAGCCTCAGAAGAGACATTGCCACCCTTGCTGGTAGGTGAGCGGGGGTGGAGCCTGATAAGAGGCATTGCCACCCTTGCTGGTAGGTGAGCGGGGGCGGAGCCTGATAAGAGGCATTGCCACCCTTGGTGGTAGATAAGTGCATGTAGGGGGGCCTGGGGGAAGCACCAGTACGCTGGGCATGGGGGGAGTGAGGGCAGATGAAACTTGGGGGGAAGTTCCACTGCCCACACTCACCCCATACCCAGGGTGGTAGCGCCCCCTCTTGGTGGCAGGTGAGTGGGTAAAGCAGAGCCTCAGAAGAGGCATTGCCACCCTTGCTGGTAGGTGAGTGGGGGTGGAGCCTGATAAGAGGCATTGCCACCCTATCTGGTAAATAAGTGCATGTAGGGGGGGCCTGGGGAAAGCACCAGTACTCTGGGCATGGGGGGAGTGAGGGCAGATGAAACTTGGGGGGAAGTTCCAATGGCCACACTCACCCCATACCCAGGGTGGTAGCACCCCCTCTTGGTGGCAGTGGAGTGGGGGTGGAGCCTCAGAGGAGGCATTGCCACCCTTGCTGGTAGGTGAGCGGGGGGTGGAGCCTGGTAAGAGGCATTGCCACCCTTGGTGGTAGGTGAGTGGGGGCGGAGCCTGATAAGAGGCATTGCCACCCTTGGTGGTAGGTGAGTGGGGGCGGAGCCTGATAAGAGGCATTGCCACCCTTGGTGGTAGGTGAGTGGGGGCGGAGCCTGATAAGAGGCATTGCCACCCTTGGTGGTAGGTGAGTGGGGGCGGAGCCTGATAAGAGGCATTGCCACCCTTGCTGGTAGGTGAGTGGGGGCGGAGCCTGATAAGAGGCATTGCCACCCTTGGTAGTAGGTGAGTGGGGGCGGAGCCTGATAAGAGGCATTGCCACCCTTGCTGGTAGGTGAGTGGGGGTGGAGCCTGATAAGAGGCATTGCCACCCTTGCTGGTAGGTGAGTGGGTTAAGTGAGGCAGTTGATCCAGAGGAAGGCGAAAAACCCCGGCATAGCCTGATACAATGTGCTACAGCTGGGGAAAAAATTCCTTCCTGATCCCCCGAGAGGCAATCGGATATTCCCTGGATCAACTTACCTATAAATGTCACCCAGTCAGGTAGGTGGGGTAAGCACCACCACCCTGCGTGTTGGGGAGGGTGGGCAATTGGAGCCCCACCGTTGGTAGTAGGTGAGAGGGGGCGGTGCCTGGCAAGAGGCATTGCCACCCTTGGTGGTAGGTGAGTGGGGGCGGAGCCTGGTAAGAGGCATTACCACCCTGACCCTATCCCTAAACCCTTTTCGTAACCCTAACCCAGACCTATCCGTAACCCTATCCCTAAACCCTATCCCTATCCCTATCCCTATCCATATGCATAACCCCTGTCATATCCTCCCCACAATCCCTCCTAAATACACACTTATATAAACACACTCCTAAATACACACACTTATATAAACACACATGAAATAGGTGTCTGATGGTTGGTTTCTGGGGTCATAGCGAGACCGCTCAGACCAGATTCCTCATCCTGGTCATCATGGCGGGGTGTGAGACCCCCGTTGTCTCACTCTTCATCCAAAATCCATCAAAAAGGGGTAGATTCTCGTTTTTTTGGGTCATAGCGAGACTGCTCAGACCAGAGTCATCATCCTGGTCATCAAGGTCATCATGGCGGGGCTGTGAGACCCCCGTTGTATCACTCTTCATCCAAAATCCATCAAAAAGGGGTAGATCCTCGGTTTCTGGGGTCATAGCGAGACTGCTCAGACCAGAGTCATCATCAAAGACATCCTGGTCATCATGGCGGGGCTGTAAGGCCTCGGTTGTCTCACTCTTCATCCAAAATTCATCCAGGTGGGGTAGATTCCCGGTTCCTGGGGTCATAGCGAGACTGCTCAGACCAGATTCATCATCAAAGACATCCTGGTCATCATGGTCATCATGGCGGGGCTGTGAGACCCCCGTTGTATCACTCTTCATCCAAAATCCATCAAAAAGGGGTAGATCCTCGGTTTCTGGGGTCATAGCGAGACTGCTCAGACCAGAGTCATCATCCTGGTCGTCGTGGTCATCATGGTGGGGCTGTGGGGCCTCGGTGGTCTCAGGCTCTTTGTCACTGTAAGAGAAAGAAGAGATTAGTAATAAAATGGCGCAGTGTACATGGATTATACATTCACATTCATGTCTGGAACATTTTCCCGCTTCGCCCAATTCAGTGTATTGTGGATCTAATTTGTACAAAATGAAAGCCCCATTGTATCCTTTATTTCCATCAGCCAAGTGTATTTCAGGCCCATCAATACAGAAGGTGTTCAATGTCTTCATGTCTGTTTTCTTTCTAAAGCAGCCACAGACTAAGAGGAAAAGCCTGTCCCCTGCCAGCAGGTGTGGAATGGAATTATTATTCTCTATGGGAAAGAATTGGTCTCTCTGCAGAGGTAGTTAGTTTGCCACTAGGTGGCCAAATTAGTGTTTCTTTATAGCAGAATAGTGTCATCGGGTGCTAGGCCCCTTTTAGAGCCCTCCTGTAGTGATGTCATAGGTGCGTCAAGGCCCAGTTATAAGCTAGGATGGGAGGAGCCCTAGTTGCACTTGGGACATGGGAGCCAAGAACCCAACACCAGCATAGATGTAACCAACACATGGAGGCTGTGGACAGGGCAGGAGTCCAGGGAGGAGTAGGCTTGCACCCAGGAGAGCCGGCTGTAGACCTTCTGACCCTTATGGAGGTGGGGGCTGGGGTGGATTAAAAAAGGACTATTATGCCAGGCCAAGAGTTCCCTGAGTGAGGCCATTCTCCTGGATGGTCCTAAGAGAGATATACCTATGGAGGAGGCGGCTGTAGAGATCTCATTCCAGTGAGTAGTAATGTCCCCAGGTGGAAGGAGAGACTGTTAGAGGGAGACGGCTGCTTAAAGTGCTGTATATGCTTCCACATGTGACTGCTGTGGAGCGCCCACTATATGCGATTGACTAGGTATCTGGAATGTATGTTGATGTGATGACCCTTAGGCGGCGTACACACGAGGGGATATGTCCGATGGACCGTTTCAGCAGACATCTCCGCTCGTGTGTATGGGCTAGCGGACAGATTTCTCCACCCGACAGATTTCAAAGCATGCTTTGAAATCTATCCGGTGGGAATCTGTCCGCCCGACATGTCTGCTGGTTAGTACACTTACCAGCAGACATGTCGGCCCCCACCGCCGCCGCGCCGCTGCCGAATGGATTCGGCGCATGCGCGGAAGTGTTTTACTTCCTGGTGCGGTGACGTGGCGGTGACGCGGCGGCGTCAACGTCACCGCCGCGTCACCACTACGTCACCGCACCGTCCGGCGGCGGGGAATTTGATCCGATGGTGTGTACACGCCATCGGATCAAACTCCCGATCGGACATATCCGATGGAAATGGTCCGCGGACCGTTTTCATCGGATATATCCGATCGTGTGTACGCCGCCTTAGGGTTAGGGCTAAACCTAAGCCCAAGCCCTAAACCTAACCCTAACCATGTCCCTAACCCCAACCTTAAACCCTACCCCTACCCCTGAATTCCATTAGTAAAGTGCAGGAAATCTAATGACGTGTGTGGGCTTTCCTTCCTTGGGATATGAAGGTCAATGGCCGGGAATGTCAGATGGAGGCCTCAGGCATGGAGAGGGCACAATATGGCGGAGGGTTTCCCCTTCGCAGGTCGGATAGTGTTCTAGCAAATGGACAAGAGTGGGTCGGAAAGCCATGCTTTGGTGCCAACCTCCAGCCAATCACGGAGCCCCTCTTACACACTGACCTGGCGCTCCTGTTCCTGATCTAACCCTCAGTCCACCATCATTGGCGATGTTACATTGTACAAAGGAAATTCTAATGAAGAAACTTACGTGGTGGTTGGAGAACTGCTGCAGGTATTGAATTCCACATCTTGGATGTCGGATCTTCTGGCGATGGGATCTGATGACGGGACGGCGAAGAGCTCACAATCCATCCAAACCTAAAGAGAGAAAAGTCATATTGATTATTACAGCAGCTTCAGGATGACATAAAACAGATCTATCATATAACGTCCTTCAGTATAAAGCAGGTGAAGCAATAGATGATTTCTGATTGGTTGGTAGTTTCTGCGTTCCATCCATTGCTTGACTGATTAAGCTGAAGAGGGAATAGTTTGATCCAGGGAATTGCGCCAAGTGCCTGTGTGAGGTCACCGAGGAAATGAGACAAAACTGCATTCCCTGACCACATGATTGGTCGCCTTCCTCTGGAACAAACTGCTCCTGTTTTTTAAAGACTGAACCAGACAGAGGTGAGTCGGCTTCAGCCACGTAAGAAGCATAGAGGACACTTACCTCATCCAGACGGGGTCGGTTCTTAGAATCATTCACTGTGGTGAGACTTTTCCCACCGGATTCTGGTTCACATTCATCGGTGATTCCTTGGACGTCTGATTGTGGGGTATGAGTTGTTTCACTCTTCCTCCAAAATCCATACCAAACGCTCCGTACGAGACTGCTCAGACCGGATCCAACATCAAAGGCATCATGGGGGGGCTGTGAGCCCTCGGTTAAGTCAATCTCCATCCAACATTCATCCCGGTGGGGTAGATTCCCGGTTCCTGGGATCATAGTGAGACTGTTTAGACCAGATCCATAATCAAAGGCATCCTGGTCATCAAGGTGAAGCTGTGAGGCCTTCGTTATCTCAGTCTCCATCTCCATCCAAAATTCATCCAGGTGGGGTAGATTCCCGGTTCCTGGGGTCATAGCGAGACTGCTCAGACCAGAGTCATCATCAAAGGCATCCTGGTCATCAAGGTCATCATGGCGGTGCTGTGAGGCCTCCGTTGTCTCACTCTTTATCCAAAATCCATCAAAAAGGGGTAGATTCTCAGTTGCTGGGGTCATAGCAAGACTGCTCAGACCAGATTCCTCATCCTGGTCATCATGGCGGGGCTGTGAGGCCTCCGTTGTCTCACTCTTCATCCAAAATCCATCAAAAAGGGGTAGATTCTCAGTTGCTGGGGTCATAACGAGACTGCTCAGACCAGATTCCTCATCCTGGTCATCATGGTGGGGCTGTGAGGCTTCCGTTGTCTCACTCTTCATCCAAAATCCATCAAAAAGGGGTAGATTCTGGGTTGCTGGGGTCATAGCGAGACTGCTCAGACCAGTTTCATCATCCTGGTCATCCTGGTCATCATGGTGGGGCTGTGGGGCCTCGGTGGTCTCAGACTCTTTGTCACTGTAAGAGAAAGAAGAGATTAGTAAGACAAGAAAGGAAATAAAATGGCGCAGTGTACATGGATTATACATTCACATTCATGTATGGAACATTTTCCCGCATCCCTAAGCCTAAGCCCTAAACCTAACCCTATCCCTAAGCCTATCTGTAACCCTAACCCTATGCCCTAACCATAACCCTGAATTCCATCAGTAAAGTGCAGGAAATCTAATGACTTGTGTGGACTTTCCTTCCTTGGGATATGAAGGTCAATGGCCGGGAATGTCACATGGAGGCCTCAGGCATGGAGAGGGCACAATATGGCGGAGGGTTTCCCCTTCGCAGGTCGGATAGTGTTCTAGTAAAAGGACAGGAGTGGGACAGGAAGCCATGCTTTGGCGCCAACATCCAGCCAATCACGGAGCCCCTCTTACACACTGACCTGGCGCTCCTGTTCCTGATCTAACCCTCAGTCCACCATCATTGGCGATGTTACATTGTACAAAGGAAATTCTAATGAAGAAACTTACGTGGTGGTTGGAGAACTGCTGCAGGTATTGAATTCCACATCTTGGATGTCGGATCTTCTGGCGATGGGATCTGATGACGGGACGGCGAAGAGCTCACAATCCATCCAAACCTAAAGAGAGAAAAGTCATATTGATTATTACAGCAGCTTCAGGATGACATAAAACAGATCTATCATATAACGTCCTTCAGTATAAAGCAGGTGAAGCAACAGATGATTTCTGATTGGTTGGTAGTTTCTGCGTTCCATCCATTGCTTGACTGATTAAGCTGAAGAGGGAATAGTTTGATCCAGGGAATTGCGCCAAGTGCCTGTGTGAGGTCACCGAGGAAATGAGACAAAACTGCATTCCCTGACCACATGATTGGTCGCCTTCCTCTGGAACAAACTGCTCCTGTTTTTTAAAGACTGAACCAGACAGAGGTGAGTCGGCTTCAGCCACGTAAGAAGCATAGAGGACACTTACCTCATCCAGACGGGGTCGGTTCCTAGAATCATTCACTGTGGTGAGACTTTTCACACCGGATTCTGGTTCACATTCATCGGTGATTCCTTGGACGTCTGATTGTGGGGTATGAGTTGTTTCACTCTTCCTCCAAAATCCATACCAAACGCTCCGTACGAGACTGCTCAGACCGGATCCAACATCAAAGGCATCATGGGGGGGCTGTGAGCCCTCGGTTAAGTCAATCTCCATCCAACATTCATCTGGGGTCATAGCGAGACTGCTCAGACCAGATCCATCATCATGGAGGGGCTGTGAGGCCTTGGTGGTCTCAATCTCCATCCAAATTTCATCTAGGAGGGTTAGATTCCCGGTTCCTGGGGTCATAGCGAGACTGCTCAGACCAGATTCCTCATCATGGTGGGGCTGTGAGACCTCGGTGGTCTCAGGCTCTTTGTCACTGTAAGAGAAAGAAGAGATTAGTAATAAAATGGCGCAGTGTACATGGATTATACATTCACATTCATGTATGGAACATTTTCCCGCTTCGCCCAATTCAGTGTATTGTAGATCTAATTTGTACAAAATGAAAGCCCCATTGTATCCTTTATTTCAATCAGCCAAGTGTATTCCAGGCCCATCAATCCAGAAGGTGTTCAATGTCCTCAAGTATGACACCATCAGGAGCTGCGGCGGCTCAACGTGATTGGCACTGCGCTGACAAGCCATTCACCTCTGCAGCTAGGGGTTCGGATCCTGGTCTCGGCTGCATGTGAATTGAGTTTGGTGGTCTCAGCCCGGCTCCCGGTGGGTGTGCTATGCGAGGTAAGCTTGTGCTTAGTACGCCCACCCCCCTCCCACAAAACCACCACACTTACACGCACTCGAAATTGGGTTAACATGCACGCAGTTTGGCCACGCGGTCTCTAAAAAAGAGAGGCGAAGGACTAAACAGGGCTGGCTGAGCGGGCCAGATCCTCTCACTCCCTCATAGGGGAGTCCCTCTGCCCCGTTGGGCTTCAAAGCGGAGCAGGTAGGGTGGGCTGTGTGGGAGGACCCTCTCACACCTGCCATTGCCACCCGGGGGCATGGAGAAAGATGGCAAGATTGCCTCTGGGGGAGGCCTGCCTACTCCCAACTCCTGCAGTCCGGCTCCTCTCTCGAGTACACGCACAAATACACTTAAAAAAATAAATAAAAAATATATGACACCATCAATGTGGTACCATTCCCCCTACTGACACCATCAATGGTGCACCATTCCCCCTACTGACACCATCAATGTGGTACCATTCCCCCTACTGACACCATCAATGTGGTACCATTCCCCCTACTGACACCATCAATGTGGTACCATTCCCCCTACTGACACCATCAATGTGGTACCATTCCCCCTACTGACACCATCACTGTGGTACCATTCCCCCTACTGACACCATCAATGGTGCACCATTCCCCCTACTGACACCATCAATGTGGTACCATTCCTCCTACTGACACCATCAATGTGGTACCATTCCCCCTACTGACACCATCAATGTGGTACCATTCCCCCTACTGACACCATCAATGTGGTACCATTCCCCCTACTGACACCATCAATGTGGTACCATTCCCCCTACTGACACCATCAATGTGGTACCATTCCCCCTACTGACACCATCAATGTGGTACATTAAAACCAATGCTAGGGTACTATTTCTCCCATTAAAACTAATGTTGGGACCGCCCACTAGCCACAGTCCGGCTCCCCTAAAGGCCTGAAGGACGGTAAACTGGCCCTTTACTTAGAAAGTTTGGAGACCCCAATAGGTTCTTTGCTGCCATATGTTTTCCCCACCAGACGTTGTCTCTTCAGGTGATTGGAATCAATATTGTAGGGTCACGGGACCCGATGTCCCCCAAGTAAGATACTGGGGGCACTTTTGGCTGTGTCTGATAATCCAGAGCAACGATCGTCTGGATCGGAAATCAGTTTAGAATATTCAGGAAACAAAATGAATGAGTGTTACTATGGACAGCCAAATGGCAGCAAAACTTCCTCCCATGACTCTCTTCTTCCAAACCTGACCCGAGGGGTCCGGACCTGGTGAGAAGGAGGGGGGGGGGTCTGGTGCTGCTCGTGTTCCCAATCTTACCATCATCACTGAATATGTTACATTGTACACAGGAAACTGTAATGAAGAGACTTACATTTTGTTGGATGAGATTTTGGCGATTTCCTTTTGGGCCTCGTCTCGTTGGCTTTCCAGCTCGGCTTTTCTTGCCCGAGCTTTCTGTAGAAGTTCTCTTTTCCTTTCTCTGGTCAGCTGCTTTCCTTCTTTCTCCCACTTGGCTTTCAATGTGTAAGCTTTCTGTAAAAGTCTTTGCTTCTTCTCTCCTCTCGTCTCCTCTGCTTTCTTCAGCTCTCCGCCTGTCTGCTCCTCCACCTTCTTCTCCTCCACCTTCTTCTCCTCCACCTTCTTCTCCTCCACCTTACTCTTCTCTATCTCGGCTTTTCTTGCCCGAGCTTTCTGTAGAAGTTCTCTTTTCCTTTCTCTGGTCAGCTGCCTTCCTTCTTTCTCCACCACCTTCTTCTCCTCCAACTTCTTCTCCTCCACCTTCTTCTCCTCCACCTTCTTCTCCTCCACCTTCTTCTCCTCCACCTTACTCTCCTCCACCTTACTCTTCTCTATCTCGGCTTTTCTTGCCCGAGCTTTCTGTAGAAGTTCTCTTTTCCTTTCTCTGGTCAGCTGCTTTCCTTCTTTGTCCCACTCGGCTTTCAATGTGTAAGCTTTCTGTAAAAGTCTTTGCTTCTTCTCTCCTCTCGTCTCCTCTGCTTTCATAAGCTCTCCGCCTGTCTGCTCCTCCACCTTCTTCTCCTCCACCTTACTCTCCTCCACCTTACTCTCCTCCACCTTACTCTTCTCTATCTCGGCTTTTCTTGCCCGAGCTTTCTGTAGAAGTTCTCTTTTCCTTTCTCTGGTCAGCTGCTTTCCTTCTTTGTCCCACTCGGCTTTCAATGTGTAAGCTTTCTGTAAAAGTCTTTGCTTCTTCTCTCCTCTCGTCTCCTCTGCTTTCTTCAGCTCTCCGCCTGTCTGCTCCTCCACCTTCTTCTCCTCCACCACCTTCTCCTCCACCTTCTTCTCCTCCACCTTACTCTTCTCTATCTCGGCTTTTCTTGCCCGAGCTTTCTGTAGAAGTTCTCTTTTCCTTTCTCTGGTCAGCTGCCTTCCTTCTTTCTCCACCACCTTCTTCTCCTCCAATTTCTTCTCCTCCACCTTCTTCTCCTCCACCTTCTTCTCCTCCATCTCGGCTTCTCCACTCTTCAGCTGCTTTCCTTGTTTCTCCCAGTCTGCTTTCATTGCACGGAATTTCGCCCATTCCTCCTCCGTTATTCTCTTCATTTCCGCCATGGTTTCTTTAGCTTTGTTCAGGAATTCTCTCCTCTCCTTCGCTTTTCTCTCGCTCTCCATTCTCATTCGCATCACTACGTCTGAGAAATATCCGCACTCTGCTCTCGGTAAACTCATCCTTGAGCCTAAAATCTTCTCTCCTAAAAACTCCTCCTCTCCTAAAATCTCCTCCTCTCCTAAAACTCCTCCTCTCCTAAAAACTCCTCCTCTCCTAAAAACTCCTCCTCTCCTAAAATCTCCTCCTCTCCTAAAAACTCCTCCTCTCCTAAAAACTCCTCCTCTCCTAAAAACTCCTCCTCTCCTAAAATCTCCTCCTCTCCTAAAACTCCTCCTCTCCTAAAAACTCCTCCTCTCCTAAAAACTCCTCCTCTCCTAAAAACTCCTCCTCTCCTAAAAACTCCTCCTCTCCTAAAATCTCCTCCTCTCCTAAAAACTCCTCCTCTCCTAAAAACTCCTCCTCTCCTAAAACTCCTCCTCTCCTAAAACTCCTCCTCTCCTAAAAACTCCTCCTCTCCTAAAAACTCCTCCTCTCCTCCTCCTCTCCTAAAAACTCCTCCTCTCCTAAAATCTCCTCCTCTCCTAAAAACTCCTCCTCTCCTAAAACTCCTCCTCTCCTAAAAACTCCTCCTCTCCTAAAAACTCCTCCTCTCCTAAAATCTCCTCCTCTCCTAAAAACTCCTCCTCTCCTAAAAACTCCTCCTCTCCTAAAACTCCTCCTCTCCTAAATCTCCTCCTCTCCTAAAAACTCCTCCTCTCCTAAAAACTCCTCCTCTCCTAAAAACTCCTCTCCGGTAATAAATCGCTTTGAACCTATAAAAGAAAAGAAAAAAGAAAAGGTTAGAAGACATTCAGATTGTAAAGCAGAAACTTCATTTCAAAACATTTGTTTTTAGATTTGTATTCAGTGGGGGGGGCGGGGCTCAAACTTTTCTGAGGTTTTCCTTGTTTTCTATGTCCTGCCTGGAAAAGTTTCCCGCACTTCCTGTCACCTCCGGAGGAAAAGGAAGTGAGGGAAAGTCTACCAACCAAATCACAGATGGCAGTAAAAACACCAACTGAGGTTCGATCTCTTCCCCTCCCGACACCCGGAATTCTGATAAAGAGTTGCGGATTATTTTCAATGAGGAACATTTTGAAGGTCCTAAATAAGAGTGGGACTAATTATTTATTCAAATCTAGAAAAACTAAACCCCCCTCCCCCTCCTATATACTGCATATAATCAATTACATCTATCTATGGATGATAGAAAATGTATATACAGGAATACCTTGGATTGAGAGCGTTTTGCAAGACAAGCAAAATGTTCTGATACATTTTGCCTTGATATACAAGTGATGTCTTGATATAAGAGCAGCGTCATGTCACAGCTGAGTATGAAAGAGAAGAGAGGCTCCTCCTCTAAGGCCTCGTACACACGATCAAATCTGTCTGCTGGAAACAGTCTGCTAGACCGTCCCAGCAGACATCTCCGCTCGTGTGTACGGCCGAGCCGACAGATTTGGCCACCCGACAGATCTCAAAGCATGCTTTGAAATCTATCGGGTGGGAATCCGTCCGCCCGACATGTCTGCTGGTTAGTACATTTACCAGCAGACATGTCGTCTCACACCGCCGCCGAATGGATTCGGCGCATGCGCGGAAGTGTTTTACTTTCTGGTGCGGTGACGTGGCGGCGTCAACTTCACCGTCACGTCACCGACACGTCAGCGCGCCGTCTGCTGGCGGGGATTTTGGTTTGCTCGTGTGTATGAGGCCTAAGTGTAGTAATATGGTGACATGTAATGAAGGGACAACATTTAGCATCTTATTGCTACACTCAGAGGCGGAGCCTCTCTTCTCTTTTAAATATATATCTTTTACTGTATGTGTGTATATAATATATATATATATAAAATGTATATACACACCTACAGTAAAAGATATATATTTAAATACAGTATATATATATACACATTTTTATTTAAAGATATATAAAAAAATAATATATATTGTAAGCTGGGGATAGGTAGCGGGTACAAAAGCTCCCTGGGATGAGCAGGCACAGATACCAAAGTCCATAGGATAAGTGAACAACAGTGGGATTTTTATTGGTGCTATACAAAGTCTATTTACAGGTGCTGTACAGTGTGCAGAAAACAAAACAAGCAAAAGTAGTTTAAACAAACACCTAGCCGTGTCTCGGCTCTAACTACACGATATGTAGGCCCTAACTACTAAGCTAAACAAGCCTACCGCTTGTTAGCTCAAAATACAAACTGCTCACCAGTCTTTTAACAACCTCCTTGCTCCTACAGATCCACACTATCTGTTTCCCAGGACAGAGCAATGGCTGTTAGCTCAGGTGAGCTTAAATTGGCCTGGGGAGAGGGCCAACACCTGACCTGGATCAGGGATCAGAGATCCCTGAACGTGTAAGAGAGGAGCCTGGGAGAGGTATAAAACCCCGAACTGGACTTTCCCAGGCTCTCTCTGGGACGCTCTGCTACACACCCTCCCCTCTTGTTTCAACCCCAGGGTTGGAACACCTGTAGCCCAACAGGAGTGAACACGGGACAGGGCATCTACATTACCCATCTCAACCCCTGGCCTGTGTTTTACCGAAAAGGAATAATCCTGGAGGGCCAAAAACCACCGGTTCACCCGCCTATTAGTCTCCTTCTTTTGGGCCATCCATTTCAGGGGAGCATGGTCAGTTATTAACTCAAACTGGCGCCCTAACAGGTAGTACCTGAGCGCGTCCACGGCCCACTTTATGGCTAAACATTCCTTTTCAATGACTGCATATTTTTTCTCATGATCATTGAGCTTTCTGCTTAGGTAGACCACAGGGTGTTCTTCCCCATTGTATACCTGTGATAGTACTGCCCCGATACCTACATCAGAGGCATCTGTCTGAACCAAAAAATCTTTGGAGAAATCGGGGGAGTATAGCACTGGCTGTGCACAAAGAGCCTTCTTCAGGACTTGGAAAGATTCTTCTGCTACTGGGGACCATTTTATCATTACGGAGTCTTTCCCTTTCGTCAGGTCTGTCAGTGGGGCAGCTATAGTGGCAAAATTTGGAATAAACCTTCTATAATATCCCGCAATGCCAAGAAAGGCCCTGACCTGCTTCTTGTTTGCAGGACGTGGCCACTGCTGGATGGCTTCTACTTTATTCACTTGGGGTTTAATAACTCCACGGCCAATAGTATAGCCCAAATACTTGGCTTCCTCCAAACCAATGGCACATTTTTTGGGATTTGCCGTAAAACCTTCCTTGAAGAGGGAATCAAGGACAGCTTGGACACGGGGCAAGTGAGACTCCCAGTCAGTGCTATGCACCACTATGTCATCTAAATAAGCTGCAGCATACTGCTGGTGCGGTCTTAGGGTCCTGTCCATGGCCCTCTGAAAGGTTGCAGGGGCATTTTGCAACCCAAAAGGCATTTTCTTATACTGGAATGATCCCTCCGGGGTCACAAACGCAGTCTTTTCTTTGGCACTATTAGTCAGGGGTATTTGCCAATATCCTTTGGTCAAGTCCAAAGTGGTCAGATAACGGGCCTTGCCCAGTCGGTCTATAAGTTCATCTACCCTGGGCATCGGGTACGTGTCAAACTTTGTTACTGCATTGAGCTTTCTGAAGTCGTTACAAAACCTCCAAGTGCCATCCGGTTTTGGGACCAACACGATGGGGCTCGACCAGTCACTATTGGATTCCTCAATGACATCTAGTTCCAACATCCTTCTAACTTCATCACTGATGTCCTTTCTCCTCGCTTCAGGAATTCGGTATGGTTTGAGCTTGACACGGACCCCAGGTTCAGTAACAATATCATGCTGAACCGCTGAAGTCGTGCCAGGCAACTCTGAAAATTTCTCTCTATTCCTTATTAGGAACTCTCTAGCTTCCTGTTTTTGGGAATATGACAGGGTGTCTGGAATCGTGACCTCAGGGATCAGAGGGGATTCAGTACCCTTAGGCGTTACCGGTAGGGACCTCGCAGTTAACGCCAGTCTATCCTTCCAGGCTTTATTAACAGATTCACGTGGTAAATCTGTTCGGGCTTCCTTTTACCTGGTTGATACACCTTGTAATTGACTTCCCCAACTCTTTCAATTACTTCAAAGGGGCCCTGCCACTTAGCCAGGAACTTGCTCTCAACAGTGGGAACTAAAACGAGGACCCTGTCACCCGGTGAGAAAACACGGAGTTGGGCCCCCGGGTTGTATATTCTCTGTTGGGCTGCTTGAGCCTGTAGTAAATGTTCTTTCACCACTGGGATTACGGCTGCAATCCTGTCCTGCATTTGAGCGATATGCTCAATTACACTTTTGTGGGGTCTGTTCCCCCTCCCAAGTTTCCTTGGCTATGTCCAAGAGTCCCCGAGGGTGTCTCCCATAAAGCAACTCAAATGGAGAGTACCCTGTAGAGGGACTGGGGAACCTCCCTGATAGCAAACATCAGGTACGGTATCAGGAAGTCCCAGTCTTTCCCATCTTTGTCAACAACCTTTTTTAACATGCCCTTTAACGTCTTATTGAAACGTTCACCAAGCCATCCGTTTGCGGATGATACACAGAGGTTCGCAACTGCGTCACCTTAAATAACTTGCACAGCACTCCTAGTTATCCGTGACATAAATGGGGTACCCTGGTCTGTCAGGATTTCTTTAGGGATGCCCACCCGATCTGAACACCATAAACAGCTCTTTGGCAATATTTTTAGCAGATGCGGCGCGTAAGGGAACGGCCTCAGGGTAAACGGGTAGCGTAATCCATAATCACAAGGATATGCTGATGACCACGGGCGGATTTGGGGAGGGGACCCACAAGGTCCATGGCAATCCTCTCGAAGGGCACTTCAATAATGGGCAAGGGCACTAAAGGACTTCGGAAGTGGGCTGGGGGGCTGACATCTGACACACAGGACAGGATTGACAATAATTCTCAATATTTTTCTGTATCCCAGGCCAGTAAAAACCTGCGCAACACTCTTTCAGTGGTTTTCTCAACCCCTAAATGACCTCCTAGCAAGTGCCCATGGGCAAGTTCCAACACCACCCTTCTGTAAGGCTTGGGGACCACCAACTGTTCAGTACTTCATCATTCTTTTTACATACACGATACAGTAAATCATCATTGCTGCTGAAATAAGGAAAACAGGGCCTATCCCCTGGTTCAACAGGTACATCATTAATCACCATTACATTTTCCCAGGCCCTGGCAAGGGTAGGGTCCTTTTCTCTGCTCAGTACCAAAATTTTCCTTGTGCACATTAAGGTCAGTAAACTCCAACATAGGCTCCGAGTCGGCAGACGGCTGTCCGGCTCTACTGGTTGTGGGGACTTCCTCAGCTCCTCCAGCTCTCCTGCCATAACCGAGAAAGGATAACTCGGAGAGCCCTGAGATGAGTCCCCTGAACCCACAATATCGGAAGTAGTCAGGAGCTCTGGCTCTGCGACTGAGTCAGGTACTGCGACCGGGTCGGGACGATCCCACAGTTCCCAAAACTTAGGGAAGTCCCTACCAATGATGGCCTCGTGCACCAAGTGGGGCACAAGTCCGACCGCATGGGACACCGTACCTAAGCCAGTTTTAAAACTGAACTGTGGCTATAGGATACTCCCGGGTATCCCCATGTACACAGATCACAGCAACTTTTTTAGCATGAAAATTCACAGTTTCAACCATCTCAGCTGTAACCAAAGTAACCAGACTTCCAGAGTCCAGTAAGGCCGTAATAGGCTTATCATTAACAGTCATGTGACACATGTGTTTCCCCACATTTGGCGCTGCAGCGCATGAAACAGCAGCAAACATGGACTGCCTTCTAATAGACATATCACACTGCATTGGTTCATCAGTCAATGGACAGTTTGCTGCAACATGTCCCAGCTCTTGGCAACGAAAACACCTGATGTTTCCCCAAGTTGGTTTGCTGACAGGCAGTGGTTTCCCTTGCTTGGGACGCCAAACTTCAGTCCTGGCACCAAAAATCCTCCCCCCTATTTCCTTGCCATGCTTACCACCCACTTCCCCTGGAACAGTCTTACCGGTTGCCTGGGGAGACCGTGGCTTTGGGTGGAAAGTCCGTGCGGTTGTTGGGGTGGTGACCAGGTTCTCTGCAGCAAAGTACCTTTCGACGAGTTCCACCAGGTTATCTGCCGACTTGGGGTCCCCTTGACTCACCCACTTCTGCAGGGGAATTGGGAGTGACCTCAGGAATTGGTCCATGACCACACGCTCCACTATTTGTGGCGCAGACAGGGACTCAGGCTGTAGCCATTTTCGCACCAGGTGGATTAGGTCGAACATCTGCGATCTTGGGGGCCTCTCGATTTTGAAGAACCAGCTGTGGACCCGTTGGGCTCGAACGGCCAAGGTGACGCCGAGTCGCGCCAGAATTTCCTGCTTGACCTTTTCGTAGTCTTCTGCTTCTGCTGACTCCAGATCATAGTAGGCCTTCTGCGATTCACCAGAAAGTAAGGGGGCAATCAGTCCTGCCCACTTGGTTTTAGGCCAACATTCCCTCTCAGCGGTCCGTTCAAACGTTAACAGGAAGGCCTCTGGATCATCATCCGTAGTCATTTTAGACAGAAAGCGAGCCACATGGATGGCTGAAGGCTTGTCTCCCATATCCTTAATTTCCGCAGGTGCCCACTGTGCTAGCGTCTCTGCAACCTTAGTCAGGGTTTTCCTATCCACTTCTGCAAGTGGCAAGCTGTTCAAACAGCCTCTGCGATTGCTCCTGTACAGCACTAATCTGCCTCTGCGATTGCTCCTGTGCAGCACCAATGTGTTTGTACAGCGCCTTGGTTTGCTCCTGTGCGATAGCATTGGCTTGCTGCAATGCAGCGTTAGTTTGCTGTTGTGCAGCATTTGCTTGCTGTTGTGCAGCATTGGATAACATCATTTGTTTGAGGATTTCCTCCATGTTGTCACTTTAGGTACTGGCCTTTTAAAAATAGTAACTTACTACTGCTGCCCGCATTCTCCACCATATGTAAGCTGGGGATAGGTAGCGGGTACAAAAGCTCCCTGGGATGAGCAGGCACAGATACCAAAGTCCATAGGATAAGTGAACAACAGTGGGATTTTTATTGGTGCTATACAAAGTCTATTTACAGGTGCTGTACAGTGTGCAGAAAACAAAACAAGCAAAAGTAGTTTAAACAAACACCTAGCCGTGTCTCGGCTCTAACTACACGATATGTAGGCCCTAACTACTAAGCTAAACAAGCCTACCGCTTGTTAGCTCAAAATACAAACTGCTCACCAGTCTTTTAACAACCTCCTTGCTCCTACAGATCCACACTATCTGTTTCCCAGGACAGAGCAATGGCTGTTAGCTCAGGTGAGCTTAAATTGGCCTGGGGGAGAGGGCCAACACCTGACCTGGATCAGGGATCAGAGATCCCTGAACGTGTAAGAGAGGAGCCTGGGAGAGGTATAAACCCCGAACTGGACTTTCCCAGGCTCTCTCTGGGACGCTCTGCTACAATATATATATGGTAGTTGTTTTTAGCTGATTCCAATGACATTTGAATATTTCCCACAATTCTCTGCTTCTCATTTATTCATTAACTTATAAAAAATATATATAAAAATAATAATAATACTAATAATAAATCTGATGGTAAAGAAAATCCCTCCAGATCTCTCACTACTGATCATTGTTATTGGAGCGTATTGATATCACAGAGAGGATTTTATATATTAAATTTCAGATTGATAAGAGTCTCCAAAACATGATAAAGAGATATTTATTGAAAAAATGTATCAATAAAAAAATATATATGTATATATATTTAAAAAAAATGTTTTATATATATATAAATTATTTAAAAAAAAATATTATATATATATTTTAATTATATATTATTAAAAAAAAAATATATATATATTTTTTTATAATTATATATATATATATATATATATAATAAATTATTAAAAAAAATATATATATATTTTTTTTTAATAATATTATATTATATATATTATAATATTATATATATAATATATATATATATATATATATAATATTATAATAATATTATATATATATATAAATTCATTATTTAAACAAAATTATATATATATATATATATATATATATATATATTTTTTTTTTTTTTTAAATAATTATATATATATATATTATTAAAAAATATATTTATTTTTTTAAATAATGTGTGTGTGTATATATATATATATATATATATATATATATATATGTGTGTGTATATATATATATATATATATATACACACATTATTTAAAAAAATAAATATATTTTTTAATAATATATATATAATTATTTAAAAAAAATATATATATATATATATATATATATATATATAATTTTGTTTAAATAATGAATATATATATATATATATATAATAAAAAATATATATATATTTTTTTTTTATTGATACATTTTTTCAATAAATATCTCTCTATCATGTTTTGGAGACTCTTATCAATCTGAAATGTAATATATAAATCCTCTCTGTGATATCAATACGCTCCAATAACAATGATCAGTAGTGAGAGATCTGGAGGGATTTTCTTTCCCATCAAATTAATAAAAAAAATAATAATAATAATATTTCTGTATATTTGTGTGAATGGATGGATGGGGGAGAAGCAGAGGATTGTGGGAAATGTGTGATGTCGGATTATTCGGGGTGTCGGTGGAAATCTGTCCCGGGACTCAGGAGAGGAGAAAAGATGGACCTACCTTTGCGGTGCTCAGGAACAAATGGTCCCCAGCAGAGGGCAGAGCCTGTTATATAGCAGTTGGCTCCTCCCACTTGTGATGTCACTAACTGTAAATTCTGGTAACAAGTCCAGTCTATTATGGTGAATACGGTAAAACTGTTAGGCAGGGTGGAGCTGATATTGTGGTAAACAAGGTCAGTCTATTATGGTGAATACGGTAAAACCGTTGGAGGATTGTGGGAGAAGGATTCAAATCAGCCAATCCCGTGTCAGCACTGGAACTCCATTCACAAAGCTCTAACACAAGGCTGAGGCGGCTGGCTGCAATTTTCAAATGTCATTGGGATCAGTTAAAAACCAACTGCCACTTCCCAACTGCCACTGACAGACACCACTCAGGGAGGATTGTAACTGACATCACATGACTGATAATCTGATATTTAATATATAAAATCCTCCAATAACTGATCAATAATCAGAGATCTGGAGAGATTTATTTTCCCATAAATAATAATATTTCTCTATATATTTGTGTGAATGGAGGAGAAGCAGAGGATTGTGGGAAATGTGTGATGTCGGATTATTCGGGGTGTCGGGGTGGAAATCTGTCCCGGGACTCAGGAGAGGAGAAAAGATGGACCTACCTTTGCGGTGCTCAGGAACAAATGGTGCCCAGCAGAGGGCAGAGCCTCTTTTATTGCAGTTGGCTCCTCCCACTAGTGATGCCACAAGTTGGCTCCTCCCACCTGCATTCAAATCAGCCAATCCCGTGTCAGCAGTGGAATGCTGAATAAATTAGATCTACACGATCTACCCGAGAGGCTTCATTCACAAAGCTCTCTCCGTATATATTATATATACTGTATAGGTGACTCTCTCCATAGGAGACAGCGGCGCAGCACAAGCCCCTCCCCGTTCAGCTAGCAGAGTGCTGTGTGAATGAGGTCTAAAGAAAATATCCGGCAGTCTGCCAAGTTTGTAACAGGAAACATTGTATCTAACACTTCCTTCTTGGATCAAAGAGATAAACTTCTGTCTGTAGATGAGGGAAGTTTAACCCCTTAACCACTTCCATACCGGGCACTTACGCACCTTCCCGCCCAAGCCAATTTTCAGCTTTCAGCACTGTCGCAATTTGAATGACAATTGCGCGGTCATGCTACACTGCACCCAAACAAAATTGGCGTCCTTTTTTCCCCACAAATAGAGCTTTCTTTTGGTGGTATTTGATCACCTCGGCGTTTTTTTTTTTGTGCAACAACTAAAAATAGAGCGAAGATTTTGAAAAATAAATAAAGTTTTTATTTTTTTCTGTTAATTTTTTTGTAAATGAGTATGTTTTCTCTTTCAATTATGGGCGCTGATATGGTGGCACTGATGGGCACCGATGGGCACCGATGAGGTAGTTCTGATGGGCACTGATTAGGTAGCACTGATGGGCACTGATAGGCGGCGCTGGTATTGGGCACTGATGGGCACTCATGGGCGGCACTGATGGGCACTCATGGGCGGCACTGATGGACACTCATAGGCAGCACTGGGCACTCATAGGCAGCACAGATGGGCACTCATAGGCGGCACAGGTGGGCACTGATAGGCGGCACAGGTGGGCACTCATAGGCGGCACAGGTGGGCACTGATAGGCGGCACAGGTGGGCACTGATAGGTGGCACAGGTGGGCACTGGTAGGTGGGCACTGGGCATGGATTGGCACTGTGGGGTGGCACTGACAGACACTGGGGTGGCACTGATGATCACTGAGGGGTGGCACTGATGGATCAATGTTGCCAATCAGTGCCCATGTGTGGGCACTGATTGGCATCATTTTTTTTTACTGCCCCCCTTTTTTTTTGTCATTTTTTTTTTTTGTCATTTTTTTTTTTTTGTCATTTTTTTTTTTATTTTTTTTGTATTTTTTTTTATTTCCCTGGTGGTCCGTGTGGCGATCCGAGGGGGGGCTGCGCTGATAAACAATCAGCGCGAACCCCCCGTCAGGAGAGCCGCTGATCGGCTCTCCTGTACTCGCGTCTGTCAGACGCGAGTGAGGAAGAGCCGTCGGCGGCTCTTCCTGTTTACATCGTGATCAGCCGTGATTGGACACGGCTGATCACGTGGTAACGAGGCTCCGCCGGAGACTCGTTACCGAGATCGGAGGTGCAGGGTGTCAGACTGACACCCCGCATCACCGATCGCCGCGCTGCGCGCCCCCACGGGCGCGCGCGGCATTGAAATCGTGCTAGACGTTTGAGAACGTCTAGTCACGATTTCATAACCACTTCCCTGCCGTAAATCGGCTATTGGCCGGGCGGGAAGTGGTTAAAGTCTAAATCTTTTTCTGACATTTCTTTCACCCTAAAAACAAGTATTTCCCACTCAGTCCAGCCCACTGCCGACATGTACAGTATGCTGTTTTTTTTTCCGGTTTACATACATTGATGTAGGACAAAAGCTTCCCCCTTGGCGCAAACGGCGCGTCACCAGTTTCCGAAAGAAGCCGAACTGCGAGTCGATGCTATACCGCGCCTGCGCACTGACGTTTGGCTTTTTCGGAAAATGGTGACGCGTTTTTTGCGCCGGGGGGGAAGCTTTTGTCATACGTCTATCACTTATTCTGAATAGGAACGCCCACTCCTGCGGGATTCACTACCCGGAAGGTGGGGGGAGGGGGGGGACCTATACTATGGTATGTAAACCGAAAAACATAAAATAAGACGGCAGTTTGCTGGACTGAGTGGCATATATATTTAGGGTGAACCCCCACTTTAAGTTAAGATCTGTATTTTTTTGCTAGAAAATGACTTGGAACCCCCAAACATTATATAGATTTTTAGCAGAGACCCCGAGGAATAAAATGGCAGTTGTTGCGATATTTCATGTCGCACGGAATTTTCCCCGCGGGCTTTCGACTGCATTATTTGGGGAAAAAAATACATTTCAACAAAAAACAAAAACACAGTAAAGTTAGCCCAATTTTTTTTTTTCTTTTAATGTGAAAGATGAAGTTCCACCTCGAGAATCGCGATTCTCATTTCAGCGTCTGTCACATGGTCCTCCTAGAGAACCAGGAAAACAATGGTGTAGTGGTGGATCCCGGCGTCCTCCTTCTTTGTGTGAATGCAGGAGTCCATTTTTTTCTTTTTCTTTTTGGAGTAGGCAGACCCTCCCCCCGGAGGCAATCGCCATCCTTCTCCATGCCCCCGGGTGGCAATGGCGGGTGTGAGGGGGGGCCTCCCACTCACCCCGCCCTACCTGCTCCTCTTGGGAGCCCAACTGGGGCCCAACGGGACCCCAACGGGGCAGAGGGACTCCCCCTATGAGGGAGTGAGGGGGCCTAGCCCACCCAGCCAGCCCTGTAGGTCCTTCGCCTCTCTTTATTTTAGGAGACCGCATGGCCAAAGTGCGTGTGTGTTAAACCAATTTCGTGTGCGTGCAAGTGTGGTGGTTTTTTTGGGGGGGGTGGGGGTGGGCGTACTAAGCACAGGCGTACCTTGCATAGCACACCCACCGGGAGCCGGGCTGAGACCACCAAACTCAATTCACATGTAGCCGAGGCCGGGATCCGAACCCTTGGCTGCAGAGGTGAATGGCTTGTCAGCGCAGTGCCAATCACGTTGAGCCACCACAGCTCCCACCCCTTTTTTTTTTTTTTCCCAACCCGAAAAATCGGTCTGCACTCCGCTGGCCACACACCTATGGATTATCTGCAGATTTTCTCTGGTCAGATGGAAAAAGTGGAACAGATTTCACCATGTAGACTAAACTGTGTGGATGGAGGAACCTCCCACTGGGCTGGGCTTCAGTATCTTGCTAGTCGGCCCCCCGCTGCCTCTCAACCTAAACAATGCCGGTGAGTTGTCATATTCGGCCCCCTATCACAGAATGCTACGGAAGTTACGCGGCGGCCGAATGCGCATGCGCAATGCGTTCCAACCGCAAGTGCGATGCGTTCCAATAGATTTACGACAGTACGCACCAGTGAACCCGGCATTCCGGGGCAACGTGGAATTTGGGGAAAGTGGCCGGTCGGCCTCACGTCCTCGCTCCGCCTCCTGGCTCTTTTTTTTAACATCCTCCAATCCACGGGGATGTTAGGGAACGAGCCTGGATGCCGCCCGAGGTTTCACTGGTGTGCACTGTCATAAATCCATAGGAACGCATCGCGCATGCGCAGTTGGCCGCCACGTGACTTCTGTAGCATTCTGCGATAGGGAGCCGAATATGACAACTCAGCGGCACCCAATCAGAATGTTCAGGTACTGCGAGAGCCGGCGGGGGGCGACTAGCAAGATAGGGAAGCTCGGCCCAGGGGGAGGTTCTTCCATCCACGCAGTTCAGCGTACATGGAGGAATCTGTTCCATCCGACCAGAGAACATCTGCAGATAATCTCTAGGTGTGTGGGTCAGTCTCGGCCTCGTTGCCAAGATCAGAAGATCAGGAAGCTCCTGTAGAATTCTCCCCAAGCAGCTGTGGACCAAACACACCAAGAGGACCTGTCACCGGGCGGACGGGTCTGACAAAGTCCTCTGAATGTATTGTCCCCCGGGGGCAGGAAGCCAGAGAGTTCCGTCTGAAGGACGAGCCGGGAAGGACTTCCAGCGATACTGCCGGCCCGCTACATTGGATCGGAGGAGCGACAACCTCGGCCCTCGGGGGTGGAGACTGCAAGTTGAAGAGAAGCGGATTACAAGGAATTCTCATTGGTGGAGAACAAGTTCAGCATTGCAGGGACCAGACAACTTGTCCTGTCACATGGAGGCGGTCCGCTCCCCCCTCCGTCCAATAAGAAAAGGCGTTACAACACCTAGACCAGGGATATGTAATGAGACGACCTCCAGCTGTTACAAAACTACAAGTCCCATCATGCTCTGCCTCTGGGTGTCACGCTTGTGGCTCTCAGAGTCTTGCTGTGCCTCATGGGACTTGTAGTTCTGCTGGAGGTCCGCTAATTGCCTATCCCTGACCTAGGTGGTGCCTAAACCACAACAGTGGCCCCATCGCGGAGGGAACCAAACGTTCTGGAGTATGAGGGGGGAAGCCCCAAGGATTGCGACACTTTAGGGAAAAGACGGCCCCCTTCTCCTAAGAGACTGAATGGCTCGCACCAGAAACTGCCTGGTCCATAAAGACCGGCCTACGATCACCGAGGGAAAGAAGCCGCCGGCAAATCCATAACATCGATCGGATTTATTGTGAAGCCCTCAGTCAGTACAGTGCCGATCGTCTCCTGCTGACTGTACTCACTGTAAGGACTTCACAATAAATACAATCGGTGTTATGGAGTTACCGGCGGCCTCTTTTACTCGATGACCGTTTGTCTATTGGTGTGTGGGGGAGGGGGGGGGACACCTCAGATTGGACACCCTGAGCCAGATTCTCAAAACACTTATGGCGGCGTATCTCCAACTTCAAATCGGCGCCGGCGTAGGTTTACACCAAATCTCAAACGCGACGTAACTTGTGTACACCGGCGTATAATTGTGTGCAATATACGCTGGCCGCTAGGGGCGCTTCCGTCGATTTGCCGCATTGAATATGCAAATGAGGTAGATATGCCGATTCACGAATGTAATTGCGCCCGCTCGTCGTATTTTACGTCGTTTGTGTAAGCGTAAAGTTACCAATGCTATATGAGGGGTAACTTTGCGTAGGTCCGGTGTAAGCCGTGTTAAGTATGGACGTCGGGACAGCGTCAAATCTTTCCGCCGTTTGTGTAAATCGTTCGCGAATAGGGCTTTGCGTAAGTTATGTTCACGCCGAAAACCAAAATGTATTTGCGGCGTAATTTGGAGCATGCGCACTGGGATACGTCCACGGGCGGCGCATTGCGCAGTTCAAAAAAACGTCAAAAACGTGGGGTCACGATACTTTTACATAAAACACGCCCACCTCATCCACATTTGAATTACGCCGTCCCATTTACACTACGCCGCCGTAACTCTGGACGCAAGTGCTTGGGAGAATACGGCACTTGCGTCCCCGAGTTGTGGCGGCATAGCGTAAATAGGATACGCCCCGCTCGTAGATGCGCCGATCTACGAGAATCTGGCCCCCTGACTTCCAAAGTAAAGCCGCGTACACACGATCGGAAATAAAAGTGCGGCGCCTGTAAGGAACTCTCAGAGAAGGGAGTTCTAAAATGGCGAAGAACAACGTGAAACAAATCGGAGACCCAACAATGGTGAGAATTCTAAATAGTGAACAAAACGTTTACTTTCATTTGCTACAACTATCCTTCGTTTGTGTTGGCTGCCCCCTATAGAAATCTTGGGGTAGCGCAGTACATATACGTTTTGGAAATTTCCGACAAGAAAAGTCCCATGGGAGCTTTTGGTCGGAAGTTCCGTCCGTGTGTCGACTCCATCGGACTTTTGCTATCGGAATTTCCGCCAACAAAAGACTGAAAGGAGGTTCTCAAATTTTCCGACGGAAAAAGTTCCAATCGGAAAATTCGATCGTCTATATCAGTGGTCTCCAAACTGTGGCCCGGGGGCCAGATGTGGCCCTTTGCTTGCTTTTATCTGGCCCTTGGGGCACTATTTCATCCACTGATACAAATAATAGGGCATAGTTTCTCCTACTGACACCAACAATGGGGCCCAATGACACCAACAAAGGGTCACAATTCTTCCCAATGACACCAACGATGGGTCATAATTCTTCCCAGTGACACCAACGATGGGTCACAATTCTTCCCAGTGACACCAACGTTGGGTCATAATTCTTCCCAGTGACACCAACGATGGGTCACAATTCTTCCCAGTGACACCAACGATGGGTCACAATTCTTCCTAGTGACACCAAGGATGGGTCACAATTCTTCCCAGTGACACCAAGGATGGGTCACAATTCTTCCCAGTGACACCAAGGATGGGTCACAATTCTTCCCAGTGACACCAACGATGGGTCACAATTCTTCCCAGTGACACCAACGATGGGTCACAATTCTTCCCAGTGACACCAACGATGGGTCACAATTCTTCCCAGTGACACCAACGATGGGACACAATTCTTCCCAGTGACACCAACGATGGGTCACAATTCTTCCCAGTGACACCAACGATGGGACACAATTCTTCCCAGTGACACCAACGATGGGTCACAATTCTTCCTAGTGACACCAACGATGGGTCACAATTCTTCCCAGTGACACCAACGATGGGACACAATTCTTCCCAGTGACACCAACGATGGGACACAATTCTTCCTAGTGACACCAAGGATGGGACACAATTCTTCCCAGTGACACCAAGGATGGGTCACAATTCTTCCCAGTGACACCAAGGATGGGACACAATTCTTCCTAGTGACACCAAGGATGGGTCACAATTCTTCCCAGTGACACCAACGATGGGTCACAATTCTTCCCAGTGACACCAACGATGGGTCACAATTCTTCCCAGTGACACCAAGGATGGGACACAATTCTTCCTAGTGACACCAAGGATGGGACACAATTCTTCCCAGTGACACCAAGGATGGGTCACAATTCTTCCCAGTGACACCAACGATGGGTCACAATTCTTCCCAGTGACACCAAGGATGGGACACAATTCTTCCCAGTGACACCAAGGATGGGACACAATTCTTCCCAGTGACACCAAGGATGGGACACAATTCTTCCCAGTGACACCAACGATGGGTCACAATTCTTCCCAGTGACACCAACGATGGGTCACAATTCTTCCCAGTGACACCAAGGATGGGACACAATTCTTCCCAGTGACACCAAGGATGGGACACAATTCTTCCCAGTGACACCAACGATGGGTCACAATTCTTCCCAGTGACACCAACGATGGGTCACAATTCTTCCCAGTGACACCAAGGATGGGTCACAATTCTTCCCAGTGACACCAAGGATGGGTCACAATTCTTCCCAGTGACACCAACGATGGGTCACAATTCTTCCCAGTGACACCAACGATGGGTCACAATTCTTCCCAGTGACACCAACGATGGGACACAATTCTTCCCAGTGACACCAACGATGGGTCACAATTCTTCCCAGTGACACCAACGATGGGACACAATTCTTCCCAGTGACACCAACGATGGGTCACAATTCTTCCTAGTGACACCAACGATGGGTCACAATTCTTCCCAGTGACACCAACGATGGGACACAATTCTTCCCAGTGACACCAACGATGGGTCACAATTCTTCCCAGTGACACCAACGATGGGACACAATTCTTCCCAGTGACACCAACGATGGGTCACAATTCTTCCCAGTGACACCAACGATGGGTCACAATTCTTCCCAGTGACACCAACGATGGGTCATAATTCTTCCCAGTGACACCAAGGATGGGACACAATTCTTCCCAGTGACACCAACGATGGGACACAATTCTTCCCAGTGACACCAAGGATGGGTCACAATTCTTCCCAGTGACACCAACGATGGGTCACAATTCTTCCCAGTGACACCAAGGATGGGACACAATTCTTCCCAGTGACACCAAGGATGGGTCACAATTCTTCCCAGTGACACCAACGATGGGTCACAATTCTTCCCAGTGACACCAAGGATGGGACACAATTCTTCCCAGTGACACCAAGGATGGGACACAATTCTTCCCAGTGACACCAAGGATGGGACACAATTCTTCCCAGTGACACCAAGGATGGGACACAATTCCTCACAATGACACCAACCATGGGGCATAGTTATTCTCAATGACACCAACAATGGAACCCAATGATGGGGCACAATTACTCCCACTGAAACAAACAATGGGGCATCATTTTTCCCACTAATGTCGAGACCTTTTCGACTCCCACTGACCACTGTCCGGCCCTTTCAAACGCTGAAGGACAGTAAACTGGCCCTTTGCTTAGAAAGTTTGGAGACCCCTGGTCTATATGCACAAAAAAACACGCATGCTCAGAATCAAGCCGAACTGCCTATTGAACCTCATTGATCTCGGCTCGCCGTACACGTTGTACGTCACTCACCGGCGTTCCCGACGATTGGAATTTCCAACGAGATTTGTGTGACCCGTGTTTATGCAACGCAAGTTTGGGCCGACATTCCGTCTGAAAAAAATCCACGGTTTTCTTGTCGGAATTTCCGATCGTCTGTAGGGGGCACAAGACTTCCCACTGTTCTGAGCCGTACAATCTTTGATCCAGACAACGGGACTGTTAATGGACCAGAACCGGGGCGGCCACAAGGGTGACAGAAAAGAGCGAAGAATGAACAGAAGGGAAGATCGTCCGGAGGGCGTCTTCCACCAGTGAAAGGGATGAACTCTCCGAAGACCACCGATCTGACAACACGCGGGGTTCAGGACACGTATCTGAGGGTAGGAAGTGAGGATCCTCGCCCACCAATGTCAGGTAGGTGACGGTAATGCAAAGTCCGGACTGACGGAGAGGAAGAGCCGGACTGACGGAGAGGATGAGCCGGACTGACGGAAAGGACGGCCCGGAGTGACGGAGAGGACGGCCTGGAGTGACGGAGAGGAAGAGCCGGACTGACGGAGAGGACGGCCCGGAGTGACGGAAAGGACGGCCTGGAGTGACGGAAAGGACGGCCCGGAGTGACGGAAAGGACGGCCCGGAGTGACGGAAAGGACGGCCCGGAGTGACGGAGAGGAAGAGCCGGACTGACGGAGAGGACGGCCCGGAGTGACGGAAAGGACGGCCCGGAGTGACGGAAAGGACGGCCCGGAGTGACGGAGAGGACGGCCTGGAGTGACGGAGAGGAAGAGCCGGACTGACGGAGAGGACGGCCTGGAGTGACGGAGAGGAAGAGCCGGACTGACGGAGAGGACGGCCCGGAGTGACGGAGAGGACGGCCTGGAGTGACGGAGAGGAAGAGCCGGACTGACGGAGAGGACGGCCTGGAGTGACGGAGAGGAAGAGCCGGACTGACGGAGAGGACGGCCCGGACTGACGGAGAGGAAGAGCCGGACTGACGGAGAGGACGGCCCGGAGTGACGGAGAGGACGGCCCGGAGTGACGGAGAGGAAGAGCCGGACTGACGGAGAGGATGAGCCGGACTGACGGAAAGGACGGCCCGGAGTGACGGAGAGGACGGCCTGGAGTGACGGAGAGGAAGAGCCGGACTGACGGAAAGGACGGCCCGGACTGACGGAGAGGACGGCCTGGAGTGACGGAGAGGAAGAGCCGGACTGACGGAGAGGACGGCCCGGACTGACGGAAAGGACGGCCCGGAGTGACGGAGAGGACGGCCCGGACTGACGGAGAGGACGGCCCGGACTGACGGAGAGGACGGCCCGGACTGACGGAGAGGACGGCCCGGACTGACGGAGAGGAAGAGCCGGACTGACGGAAAGGACGGCCCGGACTGACGGAGAGGATGGCCTGGAGTGACGGAGAGGAAGAGCCGGACTGACGGAGAGGACGGCCCGGACTGACGGAAAGGACGGCCCGGAGTGACGGCCCGGACTGACGGAGAGGACGGCCCGGACTGACGGAGAGGACGGCCCGGAGTGACGGCCCGGACTGACGGAGAGGACGGCCCGGAGTGACGGAGAGGACGGCCCGGAGTGACGGAGAGGAAGACCTGGACTGATGGAGAGGAAGAGCCGGACTGACGGAGAGGACGGCCTGGAGTGACGGAGAGGACGGCCTGGAGTGACGGAGAGGAAGACCTGGACTGATGGAGAGGAAGAGCCGGACTGACGGAGAGGACGGCCTGGAGTGACGGAGAGGAAGAGCCGGACTGACGGAGAGGACGGCCTGGAGTGACGGAGAGGAAGACCTGGACTGATGGAGAGGAAGAGCCGGACTGACGGAGAGGACGGCCTGGAGTGACGGAGAGGAAAAGCCGGACTGACGGAGAGGACGGCCTGGAGTGACGGAGAGGAAGAGCCGGACTGACGGAGAGGACGGCCTGGAGTGACGGAGAGGACGGCCCGGACTGACGGAGAGGACGGCCCGGAGTGACGGTGAGGACGGCCCGGAGTGACGGAGAGGACGGCCCGGACTGACGGAGAGGACGGCCCGGACTGACGGAGAGGACGGCCCGGAGTGACGGTGAGGACGGCCCGGAGTGACGGAGAGGACGGCCTGGACTGATGGAGAGGAAGACCTGGACTGATGGAGAGGAAGAGCCGGACTGACGGAGAGGAAGACCTGGACTGATGGAGAGGAAGACCTGGACTGATGGAGAGGAAGACCTGGACTGATGGAGAGGAAGAGCCGGACTGACGGAGAGGAAGACCTGGACTGATGGAGAGGAAGACCTGGACTGATGGAGAGGAAGACCTGGACTGATGGAGAGGAAGACCTGGACTGATGGAGAGGAAGAGCCGGACTGACGGAGAGGACGGCCTGGAGTGACGGAGAGGAAGAGCCGGACTGACGGAGAGGACGGCCTGGAGTGACGGAGAGGAAGAGCCGGACTGACGGAGAGGACGGCCTGGAGTGACGGAGAGGAAGAGCCGGACTGACGGAGAGGACGGCCCGGAGTGACGGTGAGGACGGCCCGGACTGACGGAGAGGACGGCCCGGAGTGACGGAGAGGACGGCCTGGACTGATGGAGAGGAAGACCTGGACTGATGGAGAGGAAGAGCCGGACTGACGGAGAGGAAGACCTGGACTGATGGAGAGGAAGACCTGGACTGATGGAGAGGAAGACCTGGACTGATGGAGAGGAAGAGCCGGACTGACGGAGAGGAAGACCTGGACTGATGGAGAGGAAGACCTGGACTGATGGAGAGGAAGACCTGGACTGATGGAGAGGAAGACCTGGACTGATGGAGAGGAAGAGCCGGACTGACGGAGAGGACGGCCCGGACTGATGGAGAGGAAGAGCCGGACTGACGGAGAGGACGGCCCGGAGTGACGGAGAGGACGGCCTGGAGTGACGGAGAGGAAGACCTGGACTGATGGAGAGGAAGAGCCGGACTGACGGAGAGGACGGCCCGGAGTGACGGAGAGGAAGACCTGGACTGATGGAGAGGAAGAGCCGGACTGACGGAGAGGACGGCCCGGACTGATGGAGAGGACGGCCTGGAGTGACGGAGAGGAAGAGCCGGACTGACGGAGAGGACGGCCCGGACTGACGGAGAGGACGGCCCGGAGTGACGGTGAGGACGGCCCGGACTGACGGAGAGGACGGCCCGGAGTGACGGAGAGGACGGCCTGGACTGATGGAGAGGAAGACCTGGACTGATGGAGAGGAAGACCTGGACTGATGGAGAGGAAGACCTGGACTGATGGAGAGGAAGACCTGGACTGATGGAGAGGAAGACCTGGACTGATGGAGAGGAAGAGCCGGACTGATGGAGAGGACGGCCCGGACTGATGGAGAGGAAGAGCCGGACTGACGGAGAGGACGGCCCGGAGTGACGGAGAGGACGGCCTGGAGTGACGGAGAGGAAGACCTGGACTGATGGAGAGGAAGAGCCGGACTGACGGAGAGGACGGCCCGGAGTGACGGAGAGGAAGACCTGGACTGATGGAGAGGAAGAGTCGGACTGACGGAGAGGACGGCCCGGACTGATGGAGAGGAAGAGCCGGACTGACGGAGAGGACGGCCCGGAGTGACGGAGAGGACGGCCCGGAGTGACGGAGAGGACGGCCTGGAGTGACGGAGAGGAAGACCTGGACTGATGGAGAGGAAGAGCCGGACTGACGGAGAGGACGGCCCGGAGTGACGGAGAGGAAGACCTGGACTGATGGAGAGGAAGAGCCGGACTGACGGAGAGGACGGCCTGGAGTGACGGAGAGGAAGACCTGGACTGATGGAGAGGAAGAGCCGGACTGACGGAGAGGACGGCCCGGAGTGACGGAGAGGACGGCCTGGAGTGACGGAGAGGACGGCCTGGAGTGACGGAGAGGAGACCTGACTGATGGAGAGGAAGAGCCGGACTGACGGAGAGGACGGCCCGGACTGATGGAGAGGAAGAGCCGGACTGACGGAGAGGACGGCCTGGAGTGACGGAGAGGAAGACCTGGACTGATGGAGAGGAAGAGCCGGACTGACGGAGAGGACGGCCCGGAGTGACGGAGAGGACGGCCTGGAGTGACGGAGAGGAAGACCTGGACTGATGGAGAGGAAGAGCCGGACTGACGGAGAGGACGGCCCGGACTGATGGAGAGGAAGAGCCGGACTGACGGAGAGGACGGCCCGGAGTGACGGAGAGGACGGCCTGGAGTGACGGAGAGGAAGACCTGGACTGATGGAGAGGAAGAGCCGGACTGACGGAGAGGACGGCCCGGAGTGACGGAGAGGAAGACCTGGACTGATGGAGAGGAAGAGCCGGACTGACGGAGAGGACGGCCCGGAGTGACGGAGAGGAAGACCTGGACTGATGGAGAGTAAGAGCCGGACTGACGGAGAGGACGGCCCGGACTGATGGAGAGGAAGAGCCGGACTGACGGAGAGGACGGCCCGGAGTGACGGAGAGGACGGCCTGGAGTGACGGAGAGGAAGACCTGGACTGATGGAGAGTAAGAGCCGGACTGACGGAGAGGACGGCCCGGACTGATGGAGAGGAAGAGCCGGACTGACGGAGAGGACGGCCCGGAGTGACGGAGAGGACGGCCTGGAGTGACGGAGAGGAAGACCTGGACTGATGGAGAGGAAGAGCCGGACTGACGGAGAGGACGGCCCGGACTGATGGAGAGGAAGAGCCGGACTGACGGAGAGGACGGCCTGGACTGATGGAGAGGAGCTGTTCTGACGGCCTGGTTGGTGGCACATTCATCGATTCTGAGAATTCAGCACTTGGGATCGGAGGACTGGTGACCAGGACTGGACGGAATCCTCCAGGTGCGGCCGGACCAGAGTCTCATAAAGCGACCTTCACACAAATTGTACAAACAGACGGCGGAGCGGCACTAGAAATTTAATGAATGAAAATACAAAACAGAAACCTCATCCATTCTTATACTCACATTCCAGGGGCGATTGGTGGATCTAAGGGGGTGCGATTGGTGATGGGGGGGGGGGGGGGAGCGATCAGTGGATCTGGGCTTAGTCAGGAGGGAGGGGGACAGTGATCGGTGGATCTGAGCTCAGTCAGGGCTGATCGATCGGTTGCACACAGTGCAGAGAGGACGGTATTAGAAGGGCTCTCCCCGTGTTTCTTGTGGCCGGTGTAATATCAGTGCAGAGATGGCGGGTGCTGTGGTGGAGCGCAGTATGAATCGTTCCTTCCATGTCCAGATGTGGTTCTGGGGGTGGCGCCCCCCGGTGGTGACGTTCCTCAGGCGGATCGCTCCTTCAGCTTACTTAGCAACATCTCATTCTTCCGACATTCCTGAAAAAAATAAAAAAAAAACATTTATAGGCGGAGCTCAGAAACCAGGGACCCCGCCCCCCCAAGAACCAGGGACCCCGCCCCCCCCAAGAACCAGGGACCCCGCCCCCCCCCCAGGGACCCCGCCCCCCCCAAGAACCAGGGACCCCGCCCCCCCAAGAACCAGGGAACCAGGGACCCCGCCCCCCCAAGAACCAGGGACCCCCCCCCCTCCCCCAAGAACCAGGGACCCCGTCCCCTCAAGAACCAGGGACCCCCCCAAGAACCAGGGACCCCGCCCCCCCAAAGAACCAGGGACCCCGCCCCCCCAAGAACCAGGGACCCCGCCCCCCCAAGAACCAGGGACCCCGCTCCCCCAAGAACCAGGGACCCCGCCCCCTCAAGAACCAGGGACCCCGGAACCAGGGACCCCGCCCCCTCAAGAACCAGGGACCCCGTCCCCTCAAGAACCAGGGACCCCGCCCCCCCCAAGAACCAGGGACCCCGCCCCCCCAAAGAACCAGGGACCCCGCCCCCCAAGAACCAGGGACCCCGCCCCCCAAGAACCAGGGACCCCGCCCCCCAAGAACCAGGGAGCCCGTCCCCCTCAAGAACCAGGGACCCCGCCCCCCCAAAGAACCAGGGACCCCGCCCCCCCAAAAACCAGGGACCCCGCCCCCTCAAGAACCAGGGACCCCGCCCCCCCAAGAACCAGGGACCCCACCCCCCCAAGAACCAGGGACCCCGCCCCCCCAAGAACCAGGGACCCCGCCCCCCAAGAACCAGGGATCCCGCCCCCCCAAGAACCAGGGACCCCGCCCCCCCAAGAACCAGGGACCCCGCCCCCCCCCAAGAACCAGGGACCCCGCCCCCCCAAGAACCAGGGACCCCGCCCCCTCTCACCTCCTTAAATTCTTTGATGGTCTTGAAATACAATCTCTGCTTCTCCAACAACTCCAGATATTCGTCATTCAGCTGATCGCGTCTCATCTTATTCTCCTGCTTCTTCTTCTCCATCTGAGACACAAAACCATCAGAGTCACCCCAATACCACCGATGGGGCCCCTCCACAGTCACCCCAATACCACCGATGGGGCCCCTACACAGTCACCCCAATACCACCGATGGGGCCCCTACACAGTCACCCCAATACCACCGATGGGGCCCCTACACAGTCACCCCAATACCACCGATGGGGTCCCTACACAGTCACCCCAATACCACCGATGGGGCCCCTACACAGTCACCCCAATACCACCGATGGGGCCCCTACACAGTCACCCCAATACCACCGATGGGGCCCCTACACAGTCACCCCAATACCACCGATGGGGCCCCTACACAGTCACCCCAATACCACCGATGGGGCCCCTACACAGTCACCCCAATACCACCGATGGGGTCCCTACACAGTCACCCCAATACCATCAATGGGGCCCCTACACCCTCCAGAGTCACCCCAATACCACCGATGGGGCCCCTACACAGTCACCCCAATACCACCGATGGGGCCCCTACACAGTCACCCCAATACCACCGATGGGGCCCCTACACAGTCACCCCAATACCACCGATGGGGCCCCTACACAGTCACCCCAATACCACCGATGGGGTCCCTACACAGTCACCCCAATACCATCAATGGGGCCCCTACACCCTCCACAGTCACCCCAATACCACCGATGGGGCCCCTACACCCTCCACAGTCACCCCAATACCACCGATGGGGCCCCTACACCCTCCACAGTCACCCCAATACCACCGATGGGGCCCCTACACCCTCCACAGTCACCCCAATACCACCGATGGGGCCCCTACACCCTCCACAGTCACCCCAATACCACCGATGGGGCCCCTACACCCTCCACAGTCACCCAATCCACATGGGGCCCCTCACCCCCAATACCCCAATACCACCGATGGGGCCCCTACACCCTCCACAGTCACCCCAATACCACCAATGGAGATCCTACTCCCTCCAGAGTCACCCCAATACCACCAATGGAGATTCTACACCCACCAGAGTCACCCCAATACCACCAATGGAGATCCTACACCCTCCAGAATCACCCCAATACCACCAATGGAGATCCTGCACCCTCCAGAGTCACCCCAATACCACCAATGGAGATCCTGCACCCTCCAGAGTCACCCCAATACCACCAATGGAGATCCTACACCCTCCACAGCCACCCCAATACCACCAATGGAGATCCTACACCCTCCACAGCCACCCCAATACCACCAATGGAGATCCTGCACCCTCCAGAGTCACCCCAATACCACCAATGGAGATCCTACACCCTCCAGAGTCACCCCAATACCACCAATGGAGATCCTACACCCTCCAGAGTCACCCCAATACCACCAATGGAGATCCTACACCCTCCAGAGTCACCCCAATACCACCAATGGAGATCCTACACCCTCCACAGCCACCCCAATACCACCAATGGAGATCCTACACCCTCCACAGCCACCCCAATACCACCAATGGAGATCCTGCACCCTCCAGAGTCACCCCAATACCACCAATGGAGATCCTGCACCCTCCAGAGTCACCCCAATACCACCAATGGAGATCCTACACCCTCCAGAGTCACCCCAATACCACCAATGGAGATCCTACACCCTCCAGAGTCACCCCAATACCACCAATGGAGATCCTGCATCCTCCACAGCCACCCCAATACCACCAATGGAGATCCTGCATCCTCCACAGCCACCCCAATACCACCAATGGAGATCCTGCATCCTCCAGAGTCACCCCAATACCACTGAAGGTTTTAGCCCCTTTCAGGGTTGTGTTAGAATGACGTCTTCTCATAGGGTTCTGCTGTCCATCCCGCGTCTGAGGGGTCCCACCTTATTCCTGTTCTGCCGAATACCGTCCACAATCTGCTCCATCTGCCGCAGGAACTGTTCCCGAGTTCCCGAAGACGCCATCGCCCTAAGGAGAGAAGACACCCGTCATCTGTACATGACCACCATCTTCACCCATCCCCCGACCGCCATATACTCCCGTCCCCCGACCGCCATATACTCCCGTCCCCCGACCGCCATATACTCCCGTCCCCCGACCGCCATATACTCCTCCCGTCATATACTCCCTCCCCCGACCGCCCATACTCCCGTCCCCCGGCCATATCTCCCGTCCCCCACCCATATATCCCCCGACCGCCATATACTCCCGTCCCGACCGCCATATACTCCCGTCCCCCGTCATATACTCCCGTCCCCCGACCGCCATATACTCCCGTCCCCCCCGACCGCCATATACTCCCGTCCCCCGACCGCCATATACTCCCGTCCCCCGACCGCCATATACTCCCGTCCCCCCCGACCGCCATATACTCCCGTCCCCCGCCATATACTCCCCCGACCGCCATATACTCCCGTCCCCCGACCGCCATATACTCCCGTCCCCCCCGACTGCCATATACTCCCGTCCCCCCGACCGCCATATACTCCCGTCCCCCGACCGCCATATACTCCCGTCCCCCGACCCCATCCCCCGACCGCCATATACTCCCCCCGTCCCCCGACCGCCATATACTCCCGTCCCCCGACCGCCATATACTCCCGTCCCCCGACCGCCATATACTCCCGTCCCCCCGCCATCTTCACCCATCCCCGCCACCGCCATATACTCCCGTCCCCCGACCGCCATATACTCCCGTCCCCCGACCGCCATATACTGTCCCCCCGCCATATACTCCCGTCCCCCGACCGCCATATACTCCCGTCCCCCGACTGCCATATACTCCCGTCCCCCGACCGCCATATACTCCCGTCCCCCCCGACCGCCATATACTCCCGTCCCCCGACTCCCTGCCATATACTCCCGTCCCCCGACTGCCATATACTCCCGTCCCCCGACCGCCATATACTCCCGTCCCCCGACCGCCATATACTCCCGTCCCCCGACCGCCATATACTCCCGTCCCCCGACCGCCATATACTCCCGTCCCCCCCGACCGCCATATACTCCCGTCCCCCGACCGCCATATACTCCCGTCCCCCGACCGCCATATACTCCCGTCCCCCGACCGCCATATACTCCCGTCCCCCGACCGCCATATACTCCCGCCATATACTCCCCCGACCGCCATATACTCCCGTCCCCCGACCGCCATATACTCCCGTCCCCCGACCGCCATATACTCCCGTCCCCCGACCGCCATATACTCCCGTCCCCCGACCGCCATATACTCCGACGTCCCCCGACCGCCATATACTCCCGTCCCCCGACCGCCATATACTCCCGTCCCCCGACTGCCATCTTCACCCATCCCCCGACCGCCATATACTCCCGTCCCCCGACCGCCATATACTCCCGTCCCCCGACCGCCATATACTCCCGTCCCCCGACCGCCATATACTCCCGTCCCCCGACCGCCATATACTCCCGTCCCCCGACCGCCATATACTCCCGTCCCCCGACCGCCATATACTCCCGTCCCCCGACTGCCATATACTCCCGTCCCCCGACCGCCATATACTCCCGTCCCCCGACGCCATATACTCCCGTCCCCCGACCGCCATATACTCCCGTCCCCCGACCGCCATATACTCCCGTCCCCGACCGCCATATACTCCCGTCCCCCGACGCCATATACTCCCGTCCCCCGACCGCCATATACTCCCGTCCCCCGACCGCCATATACTCCCGTCCCACGACCGCCATATACTCCCGTCCCCCGACCGCCATATACTCCTGTCCCCCGACTGCCATCTTCACCCATCCCCCGACCGCCATATACTCCCGTCCCCCGACCGCCATATACTCCTGTCCCCCGACTGCCATCTTCACCCATCCCCCGACCGCCATATACTCCCGTCCCCCCCGACCGCCATATACTCCCGTCCCCCGACGCCATCTTCACCCATCCCCCGACCGCCATATACTCCCGTCCCCCGACCGCCATATACTCCCGTCCCCCGACCGCCATATACTCCCGTCCCCCGACCGCCATATACTCCCGTCCCCCGACCGCCATATACTCCCGTCCCCCGACCGCCATATACTCCCGTCCCCCGACCGCCATATACTCCCGTCCCCCGACCGCCATATACTCCCGCCCCCCCCGACCGCCATATACTCCCGCCCCCCGACCGCCATATACTCCCGTCCCCGACCGCCATATACTCCCGTCCCCCGACCGCCATATACTCCCGTCCCCCGACCGCCATATACTCCCGCCCCCCGACCGCCATATACTCCCGTCCCCCGACCGCCATATACTCCCGTCCCACGACCGCCATATACTCCCGTCCCCCGACTGCCATCTTCACCCATCCCCCGACCGCCATATACTCCCGTCCCCCGACCGCCATATACTCCCGTCCCCCGACCGCCATATACTCCCGTCCCCCGACCGCCATATACTCCCGTCTCCCGACCGCCATATACTCCCGTCCCCCGACCGCCATATACTCCCGTCCCCCGACCGCCATATACTCCCGTCCCCCGACTGCCATCTTCACCCATCCCCCGACCGCCATATACTCCCGTCCCCCGACCGCCATCTTCACCCATCCCCCGACCGCCATATACTCCTGTCCCCCGACCGCCATATACTCCCGTCCCCCGACCGCCATATACTCCCGTCCCCCGACCGCCATATACTCCCGTCCCCCGACCGCCATATACTCCCGCCCCCCGACCGCCATATACTCCCGCCCCCCGACCGCCATATACTCCCGCCCCCCGACCGCCATATACTCCCGCCCCCCGACCGCCATATACTCCCGTCCCCCGACCGCCATCTTCACCCGTCCCACGACCGCCATATACTCCCGTCCCCCGACCGCCATCTTCACCCGTCCCCCCGACCGCCATATACTCCCGTCCCCCGACTGCCATCTTCACCCATCCCCCGACCGCCATATACTCCCGTCCCCCGACTGCCATCTTCACCCATCCCCCGACCGCCATATACTCCCGTCCCCCGACCGCCATCTTCACCCGTCCCCCGACCACCATATACTCCCGTCCCCCGACCGCCATATACTCCCGTCCCCCGACCGCCATATACTCCCGTCCCCCGACCGCCATATACTCCCGTCCCCCGACCGCCATATACTCCCGTCCCCCGACCGCCATATACTCCCGTCCCCCGACCGCCATCTTCACCCGTCCCCCGACCGCCATATACTCCCGTCCCCCGACCGCCATCTTCACCCGTCCCCCGACCGCCATATACTCCCGTCCCCCGACCGCCATATACTCCCGTCCCCCGACCGCCATATACTCCTGTCCCCCGACTGCCATCTTCACCCATCCCCCGACCGCCATATACTCCTGTCCCCCGACTGCCATCTTCACCCATCCCCCGACCGCCATATACTCCTGTCCCCCGACTGCCATCTTCACCCGTCCCCCGACCGCCATATACTCCTGTCCTCTGACAGCCATCTTCACCCGTCCCCCTGAACGCCATCTTCTCCCGTCACCCCGAACGCCATCTTCTTCCGCGCCACCTGCTGACCCCGACCACGGCGACCCGCGCCTCCTCCTGACCACGGCGACCCGCGCCTCCTCCTGACCCCGACCACGGCGACCCGCGCCTCCTCCTGACCCCGACCACGGCGACCCGCGCCTCCTCCTGACCCCGACGACCCGCGCCTCCTCCTGACCCCGACTACGGCGACCCGCGCCTCCTCCTGACCCCGACCACGGCGACCCGCGCCTCCTCCTGACCCTGACCACGGCGACCCGCGCCTCCTCCTGACCCCGACCACGGCGACCCGCGCCTCCTCCTGACCCCGACCACGGCGACCCGCGCCTCCTCCTGACCCCGACGACCCGCGCCTCCTCCTGACCCCGACGACCCGCGCCTCCTCCTGACCCCGACTACGGCGACCCGCGCCTCCTCCTGACCCCGACCACGGCGACCCGCGCCTCCTCCTGACCCTGACCACGGCGACCCGCGCCTCCTCCTGACCCCGACCACGGCGACCCGCGCCCTCCTCCTGACCCCGACCACGGCGACCCGCGCCTCCTCCTGACCCCGACGACCCGCGCCTCCTCCTGACCCCGACGACCCGCGCCTCCTCCTGACCCCGACTACGGCGACCCGCGCCACCTCCTGACTCCGACCACGGCGACCCGAGCCTCCTCCTGACCCCGACCACGGCGACCCGCGCCTCCTCCTGACCCCGACCACGGCGACCCGCGCCTCCTCCTGACCCCGACCACGGCGACCCGCGCCTCCTCCTGACCCCGACGACCCGCGCCTCCTCCTGACCCCGACTACGGCGACCCGCGCCTCCTCCTGACCCCGACCACAGCGACCCGCGCCTCCTCCTGACCCCGACCACGGCGACCCGCGCATCCTCCTGACCCCGACCACGGCGACCCGCGCCTCCTCCTGACCCCGACTACGGCGACCCGCGCCTCCTCCTGACCCCGACCACAGCGACCCGCGCCTCCTCCTGACCCCGACCACGGCGACCCGCGCATCCTCCTGACCCCGACCACGGCGACCCGCGCCTCCTCCTGACCCCGACTACGGCGACCCGCGCCTCCTCCTGACCCCGACCACAGCGACCCGCGCCTCCTCCTGACCCCGACCACGGCGACCCGCACCTCCTCCCGGCCCCCGGCACTATAATCACAGGTTGTACTTACTGCTGGAAATTGTCATGAATAGAATTCAGCAAATTCACCTACAAAGAGAAACAAACAAATCAGAAAACACACAGGATACGTTCCGTATGTCTCCACCCCCCGAAGGGAGGGGCCTCCTGTCATGTGACTCGTCATCTCTCACCTCCTTCTCCAGATAAACCTTCTTATCATCCAGCGTGTTGTAAAGTGTGAAGAATTGTTTCGTCTCCTTGTGTGTGGCCGAGACTAGAAGAAAGAAGAGGGAGGGGCCTAAGAGAGAGACTCCGCCTACTGGATGACATAAGTAATGATCAGACAAGACAGAGTAGAGGGAGGGGCCAATGTGAGAGGCTCCACCTACTGGATGATATGGGTAATGACACTCCATCGCACAGAGTATCTATGTTCTGTAGGAATATTGGATATGGAGGGGGCGTGGCTCTCCGAGGGGGGGGGGGGGGGCGGTGCCAGGACTTACCTTGTGCATAGAGCTCTATGAACCTCTTCTGGTATTGTGTGAGCTCCGCGCGGCTCGGAACCTCGTCTATTTTGCGCTGCAAGATGGCGATTTCCCGATTCCTGCGAGCCTGAGAGGGAAGAGCGACACCCAATAAGGGAAGGGCGACACACCCAAGAGGGAAGAGCGACACACCCAGCGAGGGAAGGGCGACACACCCAACGAGGGAAGGGCGACACACCCAACGAGGGAAGGGCGACACACCCAACGAGGGAAGGGCGACACACCCAACGAGGGAAGGGCGACACACCCAACGAGGGAAAGGGCGACACACCCAACGAGGGGAAGGGCGACACACCCAACGAGGGGAAGGGCGACACACCCAGCGAGGGAAGGGCGACACACCCAACCAGGGGAAGGGCGACACACCCAACGAGGGGAAGGGCGACACCCAGCGAGGGGAAAGGCGACACACCCAACGAGGGGAAGGGCGACACCCAGCGAGGGGAAGGGCGACACACCCAACGAGGGGGGGAAGGGCGACACACCCACGAGGGGAAAAGGGCGACACACCCAGCGAGGGGAAGGGCGACACACCCAACGAGGGGAAGGGCGACACACCCAACGAGGGGAAGGGCGACACACCCCAGCGAGGGGAAGGGCGACACACCCAGCGAGGGAAGGGCGACACACCCAGCGAGGGAAGGGCGACACACCCAACGAGGGGAAGGGCGACACACCCAGCGAGGGGAAGGGCGACACGCCCAACGAGGGAAGGGCGACACACCCAGCGAGGGGAAGGGCGACACACCCAGCGAGGGGAAGGGCGACACACCCAGCGAGGGGAAGGGCGACACACACCCAGCGAGGGAAGGGCGACACACCCAGCGAGGGGGAAGGGCGACACACCCAGCGAGGGGAAGACACGAGAGGGAAGGGCGACACACCCAGCGAGGGGAAGGGCGACACACCCAGCGAGGGAAGGGCGACACATCCACGAGGGGAAGGGCGACACACCCACGAGGGGAAGGGCGACACACCCAGCGAGGGGAAGGGCGACACACCCACGAGGGGAAGGGCGACACACCCACGAGGGGAAGGGCGACACACCCACGAGGGAAGGGCGACACACCAGCGAGGGAAGGGCGACACACCCAGCGAGGGGAAGGGCGACACACCCAGCGAGGGAAGGGCGACACACCCACGAGGGAAGGGCGACACACCCCGAGGGGAAGGGCGACACACCCAACGAGGGAAGGGCGACACACCCAGCGAGGGGAAGGGCGACACGCCCAACGAGGGAAGGGCGACACACCCAGCGAGGGGAAGGGCGACACACCCAACGAGGGAAGGGCGACACGCCCAACGAAGGAAGGGCGACACACCCAACGAGGGGAAGGGCGACACACCCAACGAGGGGAAGGGCGACACACCCAACGAGGGAAGGGCGACACACCCAACGAGGGAAGGGCGACACGCCCAACGAGGGAAGGGCGACACGCCCAGCGAGGGGAAGGGCGACACGCCCAGCGAGGGGAAGGGCGACACGCCCAGCGAGGGGAAGGGCGACACGCCCAACGAGGGAAGAGCGACACACCCAACGAGGGAAGAGCGACACACCCAACGAGGGAAGGGCGACACGCCCAACGAGGGAAGGGCGACACGCCCAGCGAGGGGAAGGGCGACACACCCAGCGAGGGGAAGGGCGACACACCCAGCGATGGGAAGGGCGACACACCCAGCGAGGGGAAGGGCGACACACCCAACGAGGGAAGGGCGACACACCCAACGAGGGAAGGGCGACACACCCAACGAGGGAAGGGCGACACACCCAGCGAGGGGAAGGGCGACACACCCAGCGAGGGGAAGGGCGACACACCCAGCGAGGGGAAGGGCGACACACCCAGCGAGGGGAAGGGCGACACACCCAGCGAGGGGAAGGGCGACACACCCAGCGAGGGGAAGGGCGACACACCCAGCGAGGGGAAGGGCGACACACCCAACGAGGGAAGGGCGACACACCCAACGAGGGGAAGGGCGACACACCCAACGAGGGGAAGGGCGACACACCCAACGAGGGAAGGGCGACACACCCAGCGAGGGGAAGGGCGACACACCCAGCGAGGGGAAGGGCGACACACCCAGCGAGGGGAAGGGCGACACGCCCAACGAGGGGAAGGGCGACACGCCCAACGAGGGGAAGGGCGACACGCCCAACGAGGGGAAGGGCGACACGCCCAACGAGGGAAGGGCGACACGCCCAACGAGGGAAGGGCGACACGCCCAGCGAGGGGAAGGGCGACACGCCCAGCGAGGGGAAGGGCGACACGCCCAACGAGGAAAGGGCGACACACCCAACGAGGGAAGGGCGACACACCCAACGTGGGAAGGGCGACACACCCAACGAGGGGGAAGGGCGACACGCCCAGCGAGGGGAAGGGCGACACGACCCAGCGAGGGGAAGGGCGACACACCCAGCGAGGGAAGGGCGACACACCCGAGGGAAGCGAGGGGAAGGGCGACACACCCAGCGAGGGGAAGGGCGACACACCCGAGGAAAGCGAGGGGGAAGGGCGACACACCCAACGAGGGAAGGGCGCGAGGGGAAGGGCGACACACCCAGCGAGGGGAAGGGCGACACACCCGAGCGAGGGGAAGGGCGACACACCCAGCGAGGGGAAGGGCGACACACCCAGCGAGGGGAAGGGCGACACACCCAGCGAGGGGAAGGGCGACACACCCAGCGAGGGGAAGGGCGACACACCCAGCGAGGGGAAGGGCGACACACCCAGCGAGGGGAAGGGCGACACACCCAGCGAGGGGAAGGGCGACACACCCAGCGAGGGGAAGGGCGACACACCCAGCGAGGGGAAGGGCGACACACCCAGCGAGGGGAAGGGCGACACACCCAGCGAGGGGAAGGGCGACACACCCAGCGAGGGGAAGGGCGACACGCCCAACGAGGGAAGGGCGACACACCCAACGAGGGAAGAGCGACACACCCAACGAGGGGAAGGGCGACACACCCAGCGAGGGGAAGGGCGACACACCCAGCGAGGGGAAGGGCGACACACCCAGCGAGGGGAAGGGCGACACACCCAGCGAGGGGAAGGGCGACACACCCAGCGAGGGGAAGGGCGACACACCCAGCGAGGGGAAGGGCGACACACCCAGCGAGGGGAAGGGCGACACACCCAGCGAGGGAAGGGCGACACACCCAGCGAGGGGAAGGGCGACACACCCAGCGAGGGGAAGGGCGACACACCCAGCGAGGGGAAGGGCGACACACCCAGCGAGGGGAAGGGCGACACACCCAGCGAGGGGAAGGGCGACACACCCAGCGAGGGGAAGGGCGACACACCCAGCAGCGAGGGGAAGGGCGACACACCCAGCGAGGGGAAGGGCGACACACCCAGCGAGGGAAGGGCGACACACCCAGCGAGGGAAGGGCGACACACCCAGCGAGGGGAAGGGCGACACACCCAGCGAGGGGAAGGGCGACACACCCAGCGAGGGGAAGGGCGACACACCCAGCGAGGGGAAGGGCGACACACCCAGCGAGGGAAGGGCGACACACCCAGCGAGGGAAGGGCGACACACCCAGCGAGGGGAAGGGCGACACACCCAGCGAGGGGAAGGGCGACACACCCAGCGAGGGAAGGGCGACACACCCAGCGAGGGGAAGGGCGACACACCCAGCGAGGGGAAGGGAGACACACCCAGCGAGGGGAAGGGCGACACACCCAACGAGGGGAAGGGCGACACACAATGACAGTTTCTAGTTGGACATCCAGAGACCGTTCCTATTCCTCGGCTGGTATTCCTTCGGGGGCGTCACTCACCAAAAGGAGGCGGATCTTCTGCAGTTTTTCTCGCTCCGCCTTCAGCTGCTGTTCAAACACCACACCCCTCTCCTGAAACCAGAAGAGGCAGAGTCACCATTCAGTCTGAGAGACCCCCACAGGAACACACCCTGCGCCCCACAGGGACACACACCCTCCCCCCACAACAAACCGCCCCTTACCTTCTCCTCGCTGCCCTCTGCAGATTCGGCCTTCAGACGATCGATGTTCTGCTGTAGACGGGACATCTCCTCCTGCAGACACAATGAACAGTGATCACCACATTCCCATAGAGGGGGGGCTCCGCCCCCACCACATTCCCATAGAGGGGGGGCTCCGCCCCCACCACATTCCCATAGAGGGGGGACTCCGCCCCCACCACATTCCCATAGAGGGGGGGCTCCGCCCCCACCACATTCCCATAGAGGGGGGGCTCCGCCCCCACCACATTCCCATAGAGGGGGGGCTCCGCCCCCACCACATTCCCATAGAGGGGGGGCTCCGCCCCCACCACATTCCCATAGAGGGGGGGCTCCGCCCCCACCACATTCCCATAGAGGGGGGGCTCCGTCCCCACCACATTCCCATAGAGGGGGGGCTCCGTCCCCACCACATTCCCATAGAGGGGGGGCTCCGCCCCCACCACATTCCCATAGAGGGGGGGCTCCGTCCCCACCACATTCCCATAGAGGGGGGGCTCCGTCCCCACCACATTCCCATAGAGGGGGGGCTCCGCCCCCACCACATTCCCATAGAGGGGGGGCTCCGTCCCCACCACATTCCCATAGAGGGGGGGCTCGGCCCCCACCACATTCCCATAGAGGGGGGGCTCGGCCCCCACCACATTCCCATAGAGGGGGGGCTCCGTCCCCACCACATTCCCATAGAGGGGCTCTCTGCCCCCCCCCACCACATTCCCATAGAGGGGGTCTCCGCCCCCCCCACCACATTCCCATAGAGGGGGGGGGACTCCGCCCCCCCCACCACATTCCCATAGAGGGGGGGGACTCCGCCCCCCCCACCACATTCCCATAGAGGGGGGGAGACTCCGCCCCCCCCACCACATTCCCATAGAGGGGGGGAGACTCCGCCCCCCCCACCACATTCCCATAGAGGGGGGGGACTCCGCCCCCCCCACTCCCATAGAGGGGCTCTCTGCCCCCCCCACCACATTCCCATAGAGGGGGTCTCCGCCCCCACCACATTCCCATAGAGGGGGGGCTCCGTCCCCACCACATTCCCATAGAGGGGGGGGGGACTCCGCCCCCCCCACCACATTCCCATAGAGGGGGGGGGACACCGCCCCCCCCACCACATTCCCATAGAGGGGGGGGGGGGGACTCCGCCCCCCCCACCACATTCCCAGAGAGGGGGGGGGGGACTCCGCCCCCCCCACCACATTCCCATAGAGGGGGGGGGGGACTCCGCCCCCCCCACCACATTCCCATAGAGGGGGGGAGACTCCGCCCCCCCCACCACATTCCCATAGAGGGGGGGAGACTCCGCCCCCCCCACCACATTCCCATAGAGGGGGGGGGACTCCGCCCCCCCCACTCCCATAGAGGGGCTCTCTGCCCCCCCCACCACATTCCCATAGAGGGGGTCTCCGCCCCCACCACATTCCCATAGAGGGGGGGCTCCATCCCCACCACATTCCCATAGAGGGGGGGCTCCGTCCCCACCACATTCCCATAGAGGGGGGGGGGACTCCGCCCCCCCCACCACATTCCCATAGAGGGGATCTCTGCCCCCCCCACCACATTCCCATAGAGGGGGTCTCCGCCCCCCAGCACGGCAGTGAAGGGGTTACAAGTGTGAGCTCTGCTGCCCACACTGATCCTGGCCTCACTAGGGACTGATCTGGAACAATCATGTGGCCAGTGAAGTCTAGACTTGTATTCTTGTGCCGGGTCTGCGACTCACAAGCCGGGATGATGATGGCGGCTCCAGACAAGTCAGGAAATGCAGCTCATTATCCCGACTCTTGATTGGCCGTTTCCTGGGACTTGTGGTGATGGCAGCTTACATGCTGGGGGCGGGGTGTGGGCGGAGACTCCCCTCTGGATGATGTATAGAAGATGCGGAAACACACAGAACTCACCCGGCAATGAGCCCGGAACTGCTGCTCCTGGGACTTCAGACTCTCATTCATGGAAACCAGAGAACGCAACTTCTGCAGGACACTGTGCAGGGAGAGGAGGGCCAATCATACCGATATACGTGATACTCCCCTCCCCCATACTCTGTCATTATATAATGGGCTTCCCCTGTGCTGTGACATATATGGGGAGGATGAGATGGGATGAGGGGGGGGAAATGGATTGGAGTGGGGGGGGGGGGTGAGATGGAATGGGGGGGGGATGGGATAGGATGAGATGGGATTGCGGGGGGGGGGTGGGATAGGATGGGGTTAAATGGATTGGGGTGGGGGGGTTGGTCTCTCACCCCGGGTCGGCGTTGGACTCCACGCTCTCCAGACTGGAAAGTTCTTCATCCAGCTTCTCGGAGAATTCTGTGATCTGGACACAGGAAGAAGATATTTAGCATAGGCAGAAAAATGCTCCGCCTACAAATCCCGCCCCCGACCATAAACCCCGCCCTCGACTTACCTCCGCCAGCTTCTTCTTGGCTTCATCGCACTCAGCGCGGATTTGGGAAGATTTCCCCTTCAGCTGGGAGAAAAGACAAAGTCACCGCAACATCAACACACCACCTATGACTCCGCCCCTCATAGTGCACACTGCTGGTCTATGACTCCGCCCCTCATAGTGCACACCGCTGGCCTATGACTCCGCCCCTCATAGTGCACACCGCTGGCCTATGACTCCGCCCCTCATAGTGCACACCACTGGCCTATGACTCCGCCCCTCATAGTGCACACCGCTTGGCCTATGACTCCGCCCCTCATAGTGCACACCGCTGGCCTATGACTCCGCCCCTCATAGTGCACACCGCTTCTCCCTATTCCACCCAACCTCCCGCCCCCTATTCCACCCAACCTCCCGCCCCCTATTCCACCCAACCTCCCGCTCCCTATTCCACCCAACCTCCCGCTCCCTATTCCACCCAACCTCCCGCTCCCTATTCCACCCAACCTCCCGCTCCCTATTCCACCCAACCTCATGCTCCATATTCCACCAAATCTCAAGCTCCCTATTCCACCCAACCTCCGGCTCCCTATTCCACCCAACCTCCAGCCCCCTATTCCAACCAACCTACCGCTCCCTATTCCACCCAACCTCCCGCTCCCTATTCCACCCAACCTCCGGCTCCCTATTCCACCCAACCTCCGGCTCCCTATTCCACCCAACCTCCGCTCCTCCCGCTCCCTATTCCACCCAACCTCCGCTCCCTATTCCACCCAACCTCCCGCTCCCTATTCCACCCAACCCCCCTATTCCACCCAACCTCCCGCTCCCTATTCCACCCAACCTCCCGCTCCCTATTCCACCCAACCTCCCGCTCCCTATTCCACCCAACCCCCCTATTCCACCCAACCTCCCGCTCCCTATTCCACCCAACCTCCCGCTCCCTATTCCACCCACTCCCGCTCCCTATTCCACCCAACCTCCCGCTCCCTATTCCACCCAACCCCCCTATTCCACCCAACCTCCCGCTCCCTATTCCACCCAACCTCCCGCTCCCTATTCCACCCAACCCCCCATTCCCCAACCCCCCTATTCCACCCAACCTCCCGCTCCCTATTCCACCCAACCTCCCGCTCCCTATTCCACCCAACCTCCCGCTCCCTATTCCACCCAACCCCCCTATTCCAACCAACCTCCCGCTTCCTATTCCACCCAACCTCCCGCTCCCTATTCCACCCAACCTCCCGCTCCCTATTCCACCCAACCTCCCCTCCCTATTCCACCCAACCTCCCGCTCCCTATTCCACCCAACCTCCCGCTCCCTATTCCACCCAACCTCCCGCTCCCTATTCCACCCAACCTCCCGCCCCTATTCCACCCAACCTCCCGCTCCCTATTCCACCCAACCTCCCGCTCCCTATTCCACCCAACCTCCCGCTCCCTATTCCCTATTCCACCCAACCTCCCACCCCTATTCCAACCAACCTCCCGCTCCCTATTCCACCCAACCTCCCGCTCCCTATTCCACCCAACCTCCCGCTCCCTATTCCACCCAACCTCCCGCTCCCTATTCCACCCAACCTCCCGCTCCCTATTCCACCCAACCCTATTCCACCCAACCTCCCGCTCCCTATTCCACCCAACTTTCCCTATTCCCCAACCTCCACCTATTCACCCAACTTCCCACTCCCTATTCCAACCAACCTCCCGCTCCCTATTCCACCCAACCTCCCTATTCCACCCAACCTCCCGCTCCCTATTCCACCCAACCTCCCGCTCCCTATTCCACCCAACCTCCCGCTCCCTATTCCACCCAACTCAGCTCCCGCTCCCTCCCCCAATCCCCTCCTATTCCACCAAACCTCCCGCTCCATTCCCCAACCTCCAGCGCCCCTATTCCACCCAACCTCCCGCTCCCTATTCCACCCAAGCCCCCTATTCCACCCACTTCCCGCTCCCTATTCCAACCAATCCCGCTCCATTCCACCCAACCTCCGCGCTCCCTATTCCACCCACTTCCCGCTCCCTATTCCACCCAACCTCCCGCTCCCTATTCCACCCGCTCCCTATTCCACCCAACCTCCCGCCCCTATTCCACCCAACCTCCCGCTCCCTATTCCACCCACCTCCAGCCCCTATTCCAACCAACCTCCCGCTCCCTATTCCACCCAACCTCCCTATTCCACCCAACCTCCCGCTCCCTATTCCACCCAACCTCCCGCTCCCTATTCCACCCAACCTCCCGCTCCCTATTCCACCCCTCCCGCTCCCTATTCCACCCAACCTCCCGCTCCCTCCACCCAACCTCCCGCTCCCTCCACCCAACCTCCCGCTCCCTATTCCCCAACCTCCAGCGCTCCCTATTCCACCCAACCTCCCGCTCCCTATTCCACCCAACCTCCCGCTCCCTATTCCACCCAACCTATTCCACCCAACCTCCGCTCCCTATTCCACCCAACCTCCTATTCCCGCTCCCTATTCCACCCAACCTCCCGCTCCCTATTCCACCCAACCTCCCGCTCCCTATTCCACCCAACCTCCGGCTCCCTATTCCACCCAACCTCCCGCTCCCTATTCCACCCAACCTCCAGCTCCCTATTCCACCCAACCTCCAGCTCCCTATTCCACCCAACCTCCCGCTCCCTATTCCACCCAACCCCCCTATTCCACCCAACCTCCCGCTCCCTATTCCACCCAACCTCCCGCTCCCTATTCCACCCAACCCCCCTATTCCACCCAACCTCCCGCTCCCTATTCCACCCAACCTCCCGCTCCCTATTCCACCCAACCTCCCGCTCCCTATTCCACCCAACCTCCCGCTCCCTATTCCACCCAACCTCCCGCTCCCTATTCCACCCAACCTCCCGCTCCCTATTCCACCCAACCTCCCGCTCCCTATTCCACCCAACCTCCCTATTCCACCCAACCTCCCGCTCCCTATTCCACCCAACCTCCCGCTCCCTATTCCACCCAACCCCCCTATTCCAACCAACCTCCCGCTCCCTATTCCACCCAACCTCCCGCTCCCTATTCCACCCAACCTCCCGCACCCTATTCCACCCAACCTCCCGCTCCCTATTCCACCCAACCTCCCGCTCCCTATTCCACCCAACCTCCCGCTCCCTATTCCACCCAACCTCCCGCTCCCTATTCCACCCAACCTCCAGCCCCCTATTCCACCCAACTTCCCACTCCCTATTCCAACCAACCTCCAGCCCCCTATTCCACCCAATTCCCACTCCCTATTCCAACCAACCTCCCGCTCCCTATTCCACCCAACCTCCAGCCCCCTATTCCAACCAACCTCCCGCTCCCTATTCCACCCAACTTCCCACTCCCTATTCCAACCAACCTCCCGCTCCCTATTCCACCCAACCTCCCGCTCCCTATTCCACCCAACTTCCCGCTCCCTATTCCACCCAACCTCCAGCCCCCTATTCCACCCAACCTCCCGCTCCCTATTCCACCCAACTTCCCACTCCCTATTCCAACCAACCTCCAGCCCCCTATTCCACCCAACCTCCCGCTCCCTATTCCACCCAACTTCCCACTCCCTATTCCAACCAACCTCCCGCTCCCTATTCCAACCAACCTCCCGCTCCCTATTCCACCCAACTTCCCGCTCCCTATTCCACCCAACCTCCAGCCCCCTATTCCACCCAACCTCCCGCTCCCTATTCCACCCACTTCCCACTCCCTATTCCAACCAACCCCAGCCTCCCTATTCCACCCAACCTCCCGCTCCCTATTCCACCCAACTTCCCGCTCCCTATTCCAACCAACCTCCCGCTCCCTATTCCACCCAACCTCCCGCTCCCTATTCCACCCAACTTCCCGCTCCCTATTCCACCCAACCTCCCGCTCCCTATTCCACCCAACCTCCCGCTCCCTATTCCACCCAACCTCCCGCTCCCTATTCCAACCAACCTCCAGCCCCCTATTCCAACCAACCTCCCGCTCCCTATTCCACCCAACTCCCACTCCCTATTCCAACCAACCTCCCGCTCCCATTCCACCCACCTCCCACTCCCTATTCCAACCAACCCCGCCCCCTATTCCACCCAACCTCCCGCTTCCTATCCCACTCCTATTCCACCCAACCTCCCGCTTCCTATTCCAACCAACCTCCCACTCCCTATTCCACCCAACTTCCCACTCCCTATTCCACCCAACCTCCAGCCCCCTATTCCACCCAACCTCCAGCCCCCTACTCCAACCAACCTCCCGCCCCCTACTCCAACCAACCTCCAGCTCCCTATTCCAACCAACCTCCAGCCCCCTATTCCAACCAACCTCCAGCCCCCTATTCCACCCAACCTCCAGCCCCCTATTCCACCCAACCTCCAGCCCCTATTCCACCCAACCTCCCACTCCCTATTCCACCCAACCTCCCGCTCCCTATTCCACCCAACCTCCCGCTCCCTATTCCACCCAACCTCCAGCCCCTATTCCACCCAACCTCCCGCTCCCTATTCCACCCAACCTCCCGCTCCCTTTTCCACCCAACCTCCCGCTCCCTATTCCACCCAACCTCCCGCTCCCTTTTCCACCCAACCTCCCGCTCCCTTTTCCACCCAACCTCCCGCTCCCTATTCCACCCAACCTCCCGCTCCCTATTCCACCCAACCTCCCGCTCCGGCTCGTAGCTCCGCCTCCACTGACCTCCTCCCGGGTTTTGCTCCTCTGGGTGATCTGCTTGTTCAGAGCGGCCACCTTCCTCCGATGTTGCTGAGCGGCTCCCAGACTCTCCGGTCTCTCCTCAGCGCTGAGCTCTGATTGCTGGAATAGAGAAGACGGAAGATGACCGTGGGGGGTGGAGCCTGGCCGATATCGACCAATCAGTGCAGAGAATGGTGTCATTATTGGACGATGATCGCGGTTTGTGACGTCTTACCTTCTCGGCGTATTCCGTCACCATCTGCTTTATCTCATCCGACTGCAACCCAACAATCTGCCCCACCGTGCTCGCCGTCAGCCGTCCCTGGAAGGAGAGGGAAGGATTACACCACAAGACTTCCCCTCATCCCAAAGAGACCTACCTGATCCGAGACCTACCTGATCCAAGTCCATGGCCGCCATTCCCGTCATCAGAGCCTTGATACGCAGCTAGAGGAAACAAACCAATCACATTACTGCAAAGATCCTACAACCCGCCCACTGCCCTCTATATCATGTCCCTGGAAATCCTCTACAACACACAGACACCCATCCCCCGGGGGGGCCCCCTCTGCTCCGTCCATTGTAGCCTGTCTGTGGTACTGATCCCCAGCTCCTCCCAGTGCCACGCACCCCACCACACCCCCTCACCCACCTCGCCTGTCAGTGCCGGGGAAGTGACCCGGGAGCAGGAAGCAGAAAACCCATCTTCTCTCTCATCCACCGACAGACATTCAGACAGAGAAAACTACAGAACTGGGGGCCACCTGCAGCCAAGAGAGGCCTGGAGGAGCCGACACCTGCAGCCAAGAGAGGCCTGGAGGAGCCGACACCTGCAGCCAAGAGAGGCCTGGAGGAGCCGACACCTGCAGCCAAGAGAGGCCTGGAGGAGCCGACACCTGCAGCCAAGAGAGGCCTGGAGGAGCCGACACCTGCAGCCAAGAGAGGCCTGGAGGAGCCGACACCTGCAGTCAAGAGAGGCCTGGGAGGAGCCGACACCTGCAGCCAAGAGAGGCCTGGAGGAGCCGACACCTGCAGTCAAGAGAGGCCTGGGAGGAGCCGACACCTGTCACTAAAAGGGACTCCTGGGAGGAGCCGACACCTGCCACTAAAGGGACTCCTGGGAGGAGCCGACACCTGCCACTAAAGGAACACCTGGGAGGAGCCAACACCTGCCACTAAGGGACACCTGGGAGGAGCCGACACCTGCCACTAAGGGACACCTGGGAGGAGCCGACACCTGCCACTAAGGGACACCTGGGAGGAGCCGACACCTGCCACTAAGGGACACCTGGGAGGAGCCGACACCTGCCACTAAGGGACACCTGGGAGGAGCCGACACCTGCCACTAAGGGACACCTGGGAGGAGCCGACACCTGCCACTAAGGGACACCTGGGAGGAGCCGACACCTGCCACTAAGGGACACCTGGGAGGAGCCGACACCTGCCACTAAGGGACACCTGGGAGGAGCCGACACCTGCCACTAAGGGACACCTGGGAGGAGCCGACACCTGCCACTAAGGGACACCTGGGAGGAGCCGACACCTGCCACTAAGGGACACCTGGGAGGAGCCGACACCTGCCACTAAGGGACACCTGGGAGGAGCCGACACCTGCCACTAAAGGAACACCTGGGAGGAGCCGACACCTGCCACTAAAGGAACACCTGGGAGGAGCCGACACCTGCCACTAAAGGAACACCTGGGAGGAGCCGACACCTGCCACTAAGGGACACCTGGGAGGAGCCGACACCTGCCACTAAGGGACACCTGGGAGGAGCCGACACCTGCCACTAAGGACACCTGGGAGGAGCCGACACCTGCCACTAAAGGAACACCTGGGAGGAGCCGACACCTGCCACTAAGGGACACCTGGGAGGAGCCGACACCTGCCACTAAGGGACACCTGGGAGGAGCCGACACCTGCCACTAAGGGACACCTGGGAGGAGCCGACACCTGCCACTAAGGGAAACCTGGGAGGAGCCGACACCTGCCACTAAGGGACACCTGGGAGGAGACGACACCTGCCACTAAGGGACACCTGGGAGGAGCCGACACCTGCCACTAAGGGACACCTGGGAGGAGCCGACACCTGCAGCAAAAAGAGAGATCTCCTTCTGGAGGACAGACAGAGGACAATGGAGAGATCTCCCGTACCACAGACAAGGCGGGGCCACCTCCTGTACCACCCCCTGAGCCTCAGACGTCGACCACTTACCTCTTCCTGCGCTTGCAGCTCTTCCTCCTCCCTGGACTCCCCTTTACCGGCCAGTCCAGACGGGACGGACACCTTGTGCTCCTCCGGCTGAGGAGAAAACAAAGAGGACAGTTATGTGTCAGCGCATTGCAGGTCCCACAGGGGGGCACTACAACAGGAAATCATTATCTGCCCCCTCCCACAATTCCAGAGACTCACAGAGAAGAATGGATACCAACCTTATCTGTCCTCCCCGGCTTACTGACTCCGTACCGCCTGAAACACACAACGATGACATCATGAGAGGGGAGGATCACCGGGTGATGTCATACAGAGAGGGGCGGAGGAATAGACACCGGTGATGTCATACAGAGAGGGGCGGGGAATAGACACCGGTGATGTCATACAGAGAGGGGCGGGGGAATAGACACAGACACCGGTGATGTCACACAGAGAGGGGCGGGGGAATAGACACAGACACCGGTGATGTCACACAGAGAGGGGCGGGGGAATAGACACAGACACCGGTGATGTCATACAGAGAGGGGCGGGGAATAGACACCGGTGATGTCATACAGAGAGGGGCGGAGGAATAGACACCGGTGATGTCATACAGAGAGGGGCGGAGGAATAGACACCGGTGATGTCATACAGAGAGGGGCGGAGGAATAGACACCGGTGATGTCACACAGAGAGGGGCGGGGGAATAGACACTGGTGATGTCACACAGAGAGGGGCGGGGGAATAGACACAGACACTGGTGATGTCACACAGAGAGGGGCGGGGAAATAGACACAGACACCGGTGATGTCACACAGAGAGGGGGCGGGGGGGGAAATAGACACAGACACCGGTGATGTCACACAGAGAGGGGCGGAGGAATAGACACCGGTGATGTCATACAGAGAGGGGCGGGGGAATAGACACCGGTGATGTCATACAGAGAGGGGCGGGGGAATAGACACAGACACCGGTGATGTCATACAGAGAGGGGCGGGGGAATAGACACAGACACCGGTGATGTCACACAGAGAGGGGCGGGGAAATAGACACAGACACCGGTGATGTCACACAGAGAGGGGCGGAGGAATAGACACCGGTGATGTCATACAGAGAGGGGCGGGGGAATAGACACCGGTGATGTCACACAGAGAGGGGCGGGGGAATAGACACAGACACCGGTGATGTCATACAGAGAGGGGCGAAGGAATAGACACAGACACCAGTGATGTCACACAGAGAGGGGCGGGGAATAGACACCGGTGATGTCATACAGAGAGGGGCGGGGAATAGACACCGGTGATGTCACACAGAGAGGGGCGGGGGAATAGACACCAGTGATGTCATACAGAGAGGGGCGGGGAATAGACACCGGTGATGTCATACAGAGAGGGGCGGAGGAATAGACACCGGTGATGTCACACAGAGAGGGGCGGGGATTAGACACCGGTGATGTCATACAGAGAGGCGCGGAGGAATAGACACCGGTGATGTCATACAGAGAGGGGCGGAGGAATAGACACAGACACCAGTGATGTCACACAGAGAGGGGCGGGGAATAGACACCGGTGATGTCATACAGAGAGGCGCGGAGGAATAGACACCGGTGATGTCATACAGAGAGGGGCGGGGGAATAGACACAGGTGATGTCACACAGAGAGGGGCGGGGGAATAGACACCAGTGATGTCATACAGAGAGGGGCGGGGAATAGACACCGGTGATGTCATACAGAGAGGGGCGGAGGAATAGACACCGGTGATGTCACACAGAGAGGGGCGGGGATTAGACACCGGTGATGTCATACAGAGAGGGGCGGGGGAATAGACACCGGTGATGTCACACAGAGAGGGGCGGAGGAATAGACACCGGTGATGTCATACAGAGAGGGGCGGGGAATAGACACAGACACTGGTGATGTCATACAGAGAGGGGCGGGGAATAGACACCGGTGATGTCATACAGAGAGGGGCGGGGAATAGACACCGGTGATGTCATACAGAGAGGGGCGGGGTATAGACACCAGTGATGTCATACAGAGAGGGGCGGGGAATAGACACCGGTGATGTCATACAGAGAGGGGCGGGGAATAGACACCAGTGATGTCATACAGAGAGGGGCGGGGAATAGACACCGGTGATGTCATACAGAGAGGGGCGGGGAATAGACACCGGTGATGTCATACAGAGAGGGGCGGGGAATAGACACCGGTGATGTCATGCAGAGAGGGGCGGGGAATAGACACCGGTGATGTCACGCAGAGAGGGGTGGGGAATAGACACCGGTGATGTCATACAGAGAGGGGCGGAGGAATAGACACCAGTGATGTCATACAGAGAGGGGCGGGGAATAGACACCGGTGATGTCATACAGAGAGGGGCGGGGAATAGACACCGGTGATGTCATACAGAGAGGGGCGGGGAATAGACACCGGTGATGTCATACAGAGAGGGGCGGAGGAATAGACACAGACACCGGTGATGTCATACAGAGAGGGGCGGAGGAATAGACACCGGTGATGTCACACAGAGAGGAGCGGGGGAATAGACACAGACACCGGTGATGTCACACAGAGAGGGGCGGAGGAATAGACACCGGTGATGTCACACAGAGAGGGGCGGAGGAATAGACACCAGTGATGTCACACAGAGAGGGGCGGGGGAATAGACACCGGTGATGTCATACAGAGAGGGCGGGGGAATAGACACCGGTGATGTCATACAGAGAGGGGCGGGGAATAGACACCGGTGATGTCATACAGAGAGGGGCAGGGAATAGACACCAGTGATGTCACACAGAGAGGGGCGGGGGAATAGACACCAGTGATGTTACACAGAGAGGGGCGGGGAATAGACACAGACACCAGTGATGTCATACAGAGAGGGGCGGAGGAATAGACACCGGTGATGTCACACAGAGAGGGGCGGAGGAATAGACACCAGTGATGTCACACAGAGAGGGGCGGGGGAATAGACACAGACACCGGTGATGTCATACAGAGAGGGGCGGGGGAATAGACACCAGTGATGTCACACAGAGAGGGGCGGGGGAATAGACACCAGTGATGTTACACAGAGAGGGGCGGGGAATAGACACCGGTGATGTCATACAGAGAGGGGCGGGGTATAGACACCAGTGATGTCATACAGAGAGGGGCGGGGAATAGACACCGGTGATGTCATACAGAGAGGGGCGGGGAATAGACACCAGTGATGTCATACAGAGAGGGGCGGGGAATAGACACCGGTGATGTCATACAGAGAGGAGCGGGGGAATAGACACCGGTGATGTCACACAGAGAGGGGCGGAGGAATAGACACCGGTGATGTCACACAGAGAGGGGCGGGGGAATAGACACCGGTGATGTCATACAGAGAGGGCGGGGGAATAGACACCGGTGATGTCATACAGAGAGGGGCGGGGAATAGACACCGGTGATGTCATACAGAGAGGGGCAGGGAATAGACACCAGTGATGTTACACAGAGAGGGGCGGGGAATAGACACAGACACCAGTGATGTCATACAGAGAGGGGCGGAGGAATAGACACCGGTGATGTCACACAGAGAGGGGCGGGGGAATAGACACCAGTGATGTCACACAGAGAGGGGCGGGGGAATAGACACCAGTGATGTTACACAGAGAGGGGCGGGGAATAGACACCGGTGATGTCATACAGAGAGGGGCGGGGAATAGACACAGACACCAGGTTTCGTTTCTTTCCTCTCTTGCCTATTGGTCCAGGTCTGACAGCGGTGTTCACTGGACACAAGACAAGCCCCGCCTCCACAAGGACATCTATATATCTATAATCCAGGGGGGGGGGGGGGGTGTCACACACAGGCAGTAATCTGGGGGTGGAACTCACAATCACACCGTGCGTACTCACATAGAAGGAGAGAGCAGAGTGCTGGGAAGAGAGTGGAGAATGAGCTGAAATATGCCGAGAAGAAAGGAAGTGAATAAAATAACGAATGAGGAGAATTCTCTGCACTGGGGGCGGAGCTTCGTACCTGCCGTATTCCAGAAGGGTGGAGTGTACACGAGACTCCTCCTCTGTCAGCTCAGCGACGCCCTCTTGTCTCTTGTATTTCCTGCGCGGTTTGTAGATATCCTGCAGGGGGAGGAAATGTCTGATAGACGGCTGACCACCCCGGGCTTCACCTCAATCACCAATCAGGACCAAGGCAACGCCTACATCTCCATAGCCCCTCCTTCTCAATCCTCCTTCCCCTCCACCAACCACAGCTTCCCAACCTGTGACCCCCCCAGACCACTCTCCACCAACCACAGCTTCCCAACCTGTGACCCCCCCCCCAGACCACCCTCCACCAACCACAGCTTCCCAACCTGTGACCCCCCCCAGACCACCCTCCACCAACCACAGCTTCCCAACCAACCACACCCCACCCCCCACCTGTGACCCCCCCCAGACCACCCTCCACCAACCACAGCTTCCCAACCTGTGTCCCCCCCAGACCACCCTCCACCAACCACAGCTTCCCAACCTGTGACCCCCCCAGACCACCCTCCACCAACCACAGCTTCCCAACCTGTGACCCCCCCCAGACCACCCTCCACCAACCACAGCTTCCCAACCTGTGACCCCCCCAGACCACCCTCCACCAACCACAGCTTCCCAACCTGTGACCCCCCAGACCACCCTCCACCAACCACAGCTTCCCAACCTGTGACCCCCCCCCAGACCACCCTCCACCAACCACAGCTTCCCAACCTGTGACCCCCCCAGACCACCCTTCACCACCACAGCTTCCCAACCTGTGACCCCCCAGACCACCCTCCACCAACCACAGCTTCCCAACCTGTGACCCCCCCAGACCACCCTCCACCAACCACAGCTTCCCAACCTGTGACCCCCCCAGACCACCCTCCACCAACCACAGCTTCCCAACCTGTGACCCCCCCCCAGACCACCCTCCACCAACCACAGCTTCCCAACCTGTGACCCCCCCCCAGCCCACCCTCCCACCAACCACAGCTTCCCAACCTGTGACCCCCCAGACCACCCTCCGCCAACCACAGCTTCCCAACCTGTGACCCCCAGACCACCCTCCACCAACCACAGCTTCCCAACATGTGACCCTCCCCCCCCCCCAGACCACCCTCCACCAATCATAGCTTTCCAACCTGTGACCCCCAACGCTGCCCTCCCCCTTCCACTACCATTCTAGTCCTTTTCTTTCACCCATAACCCCCAACACTCCTCTATGTCCTCACCCCTCTTCACAATCATATTTGTCCTTCTCCTCCGACCATAACTCCCCAACTTGTGGCCCCAACACTGCCCTGCCCCCTCTGCCCTGGCGCAGCAGCCAACCCACTGCTCATGTTGGCGATATTTTCTACTGTCCCCGTCAACCTTACAACAGCCTCAGGAGCTTCACTCACACAAGTCTCGGTCAGAGTCCTCACCGCCTTCTCCCGCCGGCCGGCAAACTCTTCATCCTGGAAGACAGAGAGACGGGGGGGGAAGGGGTGACTACCGGCACTCAGCTCCGCCCATAACTGGAGGAATTGATCCATCAGGATAAGTATGAGGAGGAGGAGTATTTTCAGAAGGAGCCCCCCATGTGGTATCCAGAAGAAACGGAGGGAGTGCGGCCATGTTGGCGGCCCGTATAACACGCCCATCCTCCTCCCTCCACCATGATGAATACTCCTCCTCCTCCTCCCCCCTCCATGATGAATACTCCTCCTCCTCCATGATGAATACTCCTCCTCCTCCCCCCTCCTCCATGATGAATACTCCTCCTCCTCCCCCCTCCTCCATGATGAATACTCCTCCTCCTCCCCCCTCCATGATGAATACTCCCTCTTCCCCCCACCATGATGAATACTCCTCCTCCTCCCCCCTCCATGATGAATACTCCTCCTCCTCCATGATGAATACTCCTCCTCCTCCCCCCTCCTCCATGATGAATACTCCCCCTCCTCCATGATGAATACTCCTCCTCCTCCATGATGAATACTCCTCCTCCTCCCCCCTCCTCCATGATGAATACTCCCCCTCCTCCATGATGAATACTCCTCCTCTTCCCCCCACCATGATGAATACTCCTCCTCCTCCCCCCTCCATGATGAATACTCCTCCTCCTCCATGATGAATACTCCTCCTCCTCCATGATGAATACTCACCTCTGGGAGTCGATGGTCCTTCTGGAACTGGGACACGGAGTAGGATCGGATGTAGTCTCCCATCTCCTGCCTGGTCTCTATGGCGCGTTTCACCAGCCACTGCCAAACAAACACAACATGTGAGTCTCAGAAACACGTCCCGACTTGACACCCTGCCCCCCGTCCCGCCTCCTCACCCCATTCCCCCCGATTCCAACCCGCCGCCCCCCAACCTGTCCCGCCACATCGCCCTTCACTCAACTGAAGTCCTGCAGAGCCGAGACTGGAGAGCCGGCGACTCCACCAGGTGATGAGGGGAATCCGATGCACGGTTGTCAGCTGACCAAGCCCGGCCAATGGTGGTATATGGCTTCCACTCACCTGGATGACGGGGAAGATGTGGATGAAGTCCAGGCCTTGGATCTGGTGAGGCTCCAGTCTCTGAGGACATTTCATCTTTGGAAGGGCGGATACGATCTTCTCAGTCAGAGCGCTGCCAGGAGAGAACAACCGTCATTGGTAACCATGGCAAAAGTATGAGGTACCCCCCCCCCCCCTGACCCCCGAATCCGATCATCCTCATGGAAGATCGGGGCTGAAAACCAGAAGGGGCTCCTCTAAAAATCCACAACCAGACTGATGGTGAAGAACGTTCCTCAGAGCCCCAAACATGGCGGGAAGGTCCTCAGTATTGTTCCAGAACCGACATGTGGATCTCCGACTTCCTGCAAACAGACCGACCCGGTATCTGTATGTATGATGTAGGTAGGTAGGTGTGTGCCTACCTACACCACCACCAGAGGGCCCCCCACAACCACCACCCGAGGGCCACCCACTGTCCCACAACCACCACCAGAGGGCCATGATGTCCCACAACCACCACCGGAGGGCCCCCCGCTGTCCCACAACGACCACCAGAGGGCCCCCCGCTGTCCCACAACCACCACCAGAGGGCCCCCCGCTGTCCCACAACCACCACCAGAGGGCCATGATGTCCCACAACCACCACCAGAGGGCCATGATGTCCCACAACCACCACCGGAGGGCCCCCCGCTGTCCCACAACCACCACCAGAGGGCCCCCCGCTGTCCCACAACGACCACCAGAGGGCCCCCCGCTGTCCCACAACCACCACCAGAGGGCCCCCGCTGTCCCACAACCACCACCAGAGGGCCCCCGCTGTCCCACAACCACCACCAGAGGGCCCCCCGCTGTCCCACAACCACCACCAGAGGGCCCCCCGCTGTCCCACAACCACCACCAGAGGGCCCCCCGCTGTCCCACAACCACCACCAGAGGGCCCCCCGCTGTCCCACAACCACCACCAGAGGGCCCCCCGCTGTCCCACAACCACCACCAGAGGGCCATGATGTCCCACAACCACCACCAGAGGGCTATGATGACGGCCCCCCGCTGTCCCACAACCACCACCAGAGGGCTATGATGACGGCTCTTGACAACCAGCTCACCGGGGAGAGGACCTTTTTGGAGGGGGGAGGGGTTGATGATACTTCATAGAGGTGGAGCCTCCTTCAGTGTATTTGGATATTAGACCCCGCCCCTGCCATCTTCCCGCCTACTTACATCTTCTGGCCAATGGTGGAGTTCTCCTGGAAGAGCAGGTCCACATCGATGTCGAAGTTGCAGGTGGTGATACACCAAGTCATCCCGCCCACCACCTGGAGGCGGAGACAAAGTCACATGATGCAAACGTGGGCAGAACTGCAGGGGGTGTGGCCCACAGCAGCCAATCAGGTTTCATGTTTTATTCTTTAGAACTCTGATTGGTCGCAGCGGGACCTCCACCTCCTATCTACAGACAACCAATGAAAAGCTCACCTTGTCGAAGGGGGAGAGCCCCTTAATTCTGGCCCGGAAATACCCGGCCGCCACCAGAAGCTCCAGAATCTCCGACAACTTAACATTCTGCTCCTCGTCTTCCCGACTCTCCACCTGAAACCAGAGGAGCGTGTCACCGGGGATCCGCCCACTGCATGGTGGGGGAGGGGCTACCGGGGATCCGCCCACTGCAAGGTGAGGGAAGGGCTACCGGGGATCCGCCCACTGCAAGGTGAGGGAGGGGCTACCGGGGATCCGCCCACTGCAAGGTGAGGGAGGGGCTACCGGGGATCCGCCCACTGCATGGTGAGGGAGGGGCTACCGGGGATCCGCCCACTGCAAGGTGAGGGAGGGGCTACCAGGGATCTGCCCACTGCATGGTGAGGGAGGGGCTACCAGGGATCCGCCCACTGCAAGGTGAGGGAGGGGCTACCGGGGATCCGCCCACTGCATGGTGAGGGAGGGGGCTACCGGGGATCCGCCCCACTGCAAGGTGAGGGAGGGGCTAGGGGATCCGCCCACTGCATGGTGAGGGAGGGGCTACCGGGGATCCGCCCACTGCAAGGTGAGGGAGGGGCTACCAGGGATCCGCCCACTGCATGGTGAGGGAGGGGCTACCGGGGATCCGCCCACTGCAAGGTGAGGGAGGGGCTACCGGGGATCCGCCCACTGCAAGGTGAGGGAGGGGCTACCGGGGATCCGCCCACTGCAAGGTGAGGGAGGGGCTACCGGGGATCCGCCCACTGCAAGGTGAGGGAGGGGCTACCGGGGATCCGCCCCCACTGCAAGGTGAGGGAGGGGCTACCGGGATCCGCCCACTGCAAGGTGAGGGAGGGGCTACCGGGGATCCGCCCACTGCAAGGTGAGGGAGGGGCTACCGGGGATCCGCCCGCAAGGTGAGGGAGGGGCTACCGGGGATCCGCCCACTGCAAGGTGAGGGAGGGGCTACCGGGGATCCGCCCACAGATGAGGGAGGGGCTACCGGGATCCGCCCACTGCAAGGTGGGGGAGGGGCTATTGGGGATCCGCCCACTGCAAGGTGGGGGAGGGGCTACCGGGGATCCGCCCACTGCAAGGTGAGGGAGGGGCTACCGGGGATCCGCCCACAGATGAGGGAGGGGCTACCGGGATCCGCCCACTGCAAGGTGGGGGAGGGGCTACCGGGGATCCGCCCACTGCAAGGTGGGGGAGGGGCGACTGTGTGAAGGAGGGATGGGGCTATGGGGATCTGCCCACTGTGTGAAGGAGGGAGGGGTCTATGGGGGATCCGCCCACTGTGTGAAGGAGGGAGGGGTCTATGGGGGATCCGCCCACTGGTCCAGGGAGGGGGGGTGATGGTGGGGGAGAGGGGGGTTGTAGTCCAGGGTGGTGAGGGAGGCAGTGATGGGGGAGGGGCTACCGGGGATCCACCCACACCAAGGTGAGGGAGGGGCTACCAGGGATCCGCCCACTGTGGGAAGGTGAGGGAGGGGCTACGGGGGATCCGCCCACTGCATGGTGGGGGAGGGGCTAACAGGGATCCGCCCACTGTGTGAAGGAGGGAGGGGCGACAGGGGGATCCGCCCACTGTGTGATGGGTGGTGCTGGGAGTTGAAGTCCCCAGTGATGGGGGAGGGGGGGGTGATGGTGGGGGAAAGAGGGTTGTAGTCCAGGGTGGTGAGGGAGGCAGTGATGGGGGAGGGGGTTGTAGTCCTTGGCAATTTGTAGGGGAGGAGATGATGGGTATGGGGGGACGATGGGGGAGGGGGGTTGTAGTCCCGGTGGAGGGGGAGGGGTACCTCGGGGTCTCCTCGGCTCATCTCTTCTTCCTCTCCGGGTCACATGACCGCAGACTGACACATCATGTGACGGGAGGGGGCGGGAGTTTATTAGTCCCCGCCCCTCTGGTATGTATGAGGGGGTGGGGCTGGGAGCGCGGACAGTTCTCATTCCTGTACAGGAGATGGGGGAGGGGATTGTAATTTAACATGAAAGCAGTGTGAGGGATTTCTCTATCCGGAATGTCAGCAGATGAAATGAGTTTACTGGTAAAAATAAGTGTGAGATGCAAATCTTGTGTGGGTGTAGGAAGATGTCCGCTCCCGCCTTCTGGCTATCCTGAGTGCGGGGTGTACTAAGATGGCCGCGACAAACGTCACTTCCGATACATATTTGAATTGGTAGCGCTGGCTCGTCACATTCCGCTCCCTATCACAGATTGCTCCGGAAGTGACGTTGCGTCGCCGCCATCTTGCTACACCCCACACTCCTGCACAGTAATAATAGAGTGTGAAGGCGGAGGCGGACATCTTGTTACACCCACCCGAGTTTTACATTTCACATTTATTTTCAACACAATACGGAGCTCATGTGCTTTATATACAATATTTGGAAATCCGACGGACTGTTTAGATGACAAAACAGCTGCAGTCCTCAGGAACCCCCGACAGGTCATGTTTTCAGGATTTCCCTCCTCAGATGCGTTCCACAGAGAGACCCGGGAAAAGTCCTGTCCGGGGTTTATATGTCTCCCGGGCTCCTCTCATACACATTCAGGATCTCTGATCCATGGTCCGGTCCGGGTCTTGGTCCCCTCCCCCCAGGCCAATATAAATTCACCTGAGACAGACAGCGCTCTCGGCCCGGGAAGACGTCTGTCTGGTCGGTGAAATCTGTGGGAGGGGACAGTCTGTACAATGGCTCCGCCCAGTACTGAGGAGGATCCGTATATAATATGTATTTGGTGCCGCGACACGGCGAGGATAATGTTTGTCTATTTTTGTTCCTATTTGTTTTCTGGAATAACTCTACAGATCACATGTAAACACTGTGCAGCCCCTGATTGTGATTGGTGGAATACACAGAGGAGGAGGTATGCCGGGGCAGCACATGGTGCCATATCACCTGTAAACACTGTGCGTCCCCCTGTATATATCTCCTGTAAACACTGTGCGTCCCCCTGTATATATCTCCTGTAAACACTGTGCGGCCCCCTGTATATATCTCCTGTAAACACTGTGCGGCCCCCTGTATACATCACCTGTAAACACTGTGCGGCCCCCTGTATATATCACCTGTAAACACTGTGCGGCCCCTGTATATATCACCTGTAAACACTGTGCGGCCCCCTGTATATATCACCTGTAAACACTGTGCGGCCCCCTGTATACATCACCTGTAAACACTGTGCGTCCCCCTGTATACATCACCTGTAAACACTGTGCGGCCCCCTGTATACATCACCTGTAAACACTGTGCGGCCCCCTGTATACATCACCTGTAAACACTGTGCGGCCCCCTGTATATATCTCCTGTAAACACTGTGCGGCCCCCTGTATACATCACCTGTAAACACTGTGCGGCCCCCTGTATACATCACCTGTAAACACTGTGCGGCCCCCTGTATATATCACCTGTAAACACTGTGCGGCCCCCTGTATATATCACCTGTAAACACTGTGCGGCCCCCTGTATATATCACCTGTAAACACTGTGCGGCCCCTGTATATATCACCTGTAAACACTGTGCGGCCCCCTGTATATATCACCTGTAAACACTGTGGGGCCCCCTGTATACATCACCTGTAAACACTGTGCGGCCCCCCTGTATACATCTCCTGTAAACACTGTGCGGCCCCCTGTATATATCTCCTGTAAACACTGTGCGGCCCCCTGTATACATCACCTGTAAACACTGTGCGGCCCCCTGTATATATCTCCTGTAAACACTGTGCAGTCCCCTGTATACATCACCTGTAAACACTGTGCGGTCCCCTGTATACATCACCTGTAAACACTGTGCGGCCCCTGTATATATCACCTGTAAACACTGTGTGGCCCCCTGTATATATCACCTGTAAACACTGTGCGGCCCCCATGTATATATCACCTGTAAACACTGTGCGGCCCCTGTATATATCACCTGTAAACACTGTGCGGCCCCCTGTATATATCACCTGTAAACACTGTGCGGTCCCCTGTATATATCACCTGTAAACACTGTGCGGCCCCCTGTATATATCTCCTGTAAACACTGTGCGGCCCCCTGTATATATCACCTGTAAACACTGTGCGGCCCCCTGTATATATCTCCTGTAAACACTGTGCGGCCCCCTGTATATATCACCTGTAAACACTGTGCGGCCCCCCTGTATATATCACCTGTAAACACTGTGCGGCCCCCTGTATACATCACCTGTAAACACTGTGCGGCCCCCTGTATATATCACCTGTAAACACTGTGCGGCCCCCTGTATATATCACCTGTAAACACTGTGCGTCCCCCTGTATATATCACCTGTAAACACTGTGCGGCCCCCTGTATATATCTCCTGTAAACACTGTGCGGCCCCCTGTATACATCACCTGTAAACACTGTGCGGCCCCCTGTATATATCACCTGTAAACACTGTGCGGCCCCTGTATATATCACCTGTAAACACTGTGCGGCCCCCTGTATATATCACCTGTAAACACTGTGCGGCCCCCTGTATACATCACCTGTAAACACTGTGCGTCCCCCTGTATACATCACCTGTAAACACTGTGCGGCCCCCTGTATACATCACCTGTAAACACTGTGCGGCCCCCTGTATACATCACCTGTAAACACTGTGCGGCCCCCTGTATATATCTCCTGTAAACACTGTGCGGCCCCCTGTATACATCACCTGTAAACACTGTGCGGCCCCCTGTATACATCACCTGTAAACACTGTGCGGCCCCCTGTATATATCACCTGTAAACACTGTGCGGCCCCCTGTATATATCACCTGTAAACACTGTGCGGCTCCCTGTATATATCACCTGTAAACACTGTGCGGCCCCCTGTATATATCACCTGTAAACACTGTGCGGCCCCCTGTATACATCACCTGTAAACACTGTGGGGCCCCCTGTATACATCACCTGTAAACACTGTGCGGCCCCCTGTATACATCTCCTGTAAACACTGTGCGGCCCCCTGTATATATCTCCTGTAAACACTGTGCGGCCCCCTGTATACATCACCTGTAAACACTGTGCGGCCCCCTGTATATATCTCCTGTAAACACTGTGCAGTCCCCTGTATACATCACCTGTAAACACTGTGCGGTCCCCTGTATACATCACCTGTAAACACTGTGCGGCCCCCTGTATACATCACCTGTAAACACTGTGCGGCCCCCTGTATATATCACCTGTAAACACTGTGCGGCCCCCTGTATATATCACCTGTAAACGCTGTGCGGCCCCTGTATATATCACCTGTAAACACTGTGCGGCCCCCTGTATATATCACCTGTAAACACTGTGCGGTCCCCTGTATATATCACCTGTAAACACTGTGCGGCCCCCTGTATATATCTCCTGTAAACACTGTGCGGCCCCCTGTATATATCACCTGTAAACACTGTGCGGCCCCCTGTATATATCTCCTGTAAACACTGTGCGGCCCCCTGTATATATCACCTGTAAACACTGTGCGGCCCCCTGTATATATCACCTGTAAACACTGTGCGGCCCCCTGTATACATCACCTGTAAACACTGTGCGGCCCCCTGTATATATCACCTGTAAACACTGTGCGGCCCCCTGTATATATCACCTGTAAACACTGTGCGTCCCCCTGTATATATCACCTGTAAACACTGTGCGGCCCCCTGTATATATCACCTGTAAACACTGTGCGGCCCCCTGTATATATCACCTGTAAACACTGTGCGGCCCCCTGTATATATCACCTGTAAACACTGTGCGGCCCCCTGTATATATCACCTGTAAACACTGTGCGGCCCCCTGTATATATCACCTGTAAACACTGTGCGGCCCCCTGTATATATCACCTGTAAACACTGTGCGGCCCCCTGTATACATCACCTGTAAACACTGTGCGGCCCCCTGTATACATCACCTGTAAACACTGTGCGGCCCCCTGTATACATCACCTGTAAACACTGTGCGGCCCCCTGTATACATCACCATCACCTGTAAACACTGTGCGGCCCCTGTATATATCACCTGTAAACACTGTGTGGCCCCTGTATATATCACCTGTAAACACTGTGCGGCCCCTGTATATATCACCTGTAAACACTGTGCGGCCCCCTGTATACATCACCTGTAAACACTGTGGGGCCCCCTGTATACATCACCTGTAAACACTGTGCGGCCCCCTGTATACATCTCCTGTAAACACTGTGCGGCCCCCTGTATATATCTCCTGTAAACACTGTGCGGCCCCCTGTATACATCACCTGTAAACACTGTGCGGCCCCCTGTATACATCACCTGTAAACACTGTGCGGCCCCCTGTATACATCACCATCACCTGTAAACACTGTGCGGCCCCTGTATATATCACCTGTAAACACTGTGTGGCCCCTGTATATATCACCTGTAAACACTGTGCGGCCCCCTGTATATATCACCTGTAAACACTGTGCGGCCCCCTGTATACATCACCTGTAAACACTGTGGGGCCCCCTGTATACATCACCTGTAAACACTGTGCGGCCCCCTGTATACATCTCCTGTAAACACTGTGCGGCCCCCTGTATATATCTCCTGTAAACACTGTGCGGCCCCCTGTATACATCACCTGTAAACACTGTGCGGCCCCCCTGTATATATCTCCTGTAAACACTGTGCAGTCCCCCTGTATACATCACCTGTAAACACTGTGCGGTCCCCTGTATACATCACCTGTAAACACTGTGCGGCCCCCTGTATACATCACCTGTAAACACTGTGCGGCCCCCTGTATATATCACCTGTAAACACTGTGCGGCCCCCTGTATATATCACCTGTAAACGCTGTGCGGCCCCTGAATATATCACCTGTAAACACTGTGCGGCCCCCTGTATATATCACCTGTAAACACTGTGCGGTCCCCTGTATATATCACCTGTAAACACTGTGCGGCCCCCTGTATATATCTCCTGTAAACACTGTGCGGCCCCCTGTATATATCACCTGTAAACGCTGTGCGGCCCCTGAATATATCACCTGTAAACACTGTGCGGCCCCCTGTATATATCACCTGTAAACACTGTGCGGTCCCCTGTACTGTGCGGCCCCCTGTATATCACCTGTAAACACTGTGCGGCCCCCTGTATATATCTCCTGTAAACACTGTGCGTATATATCACCTGCCCCCTGTATATATCACCTGTAAACACTGTGCGGCCCCCTGTATATATCTCCTGTAAACACTGTGCGGCCCCCTGTATACATCACCTGCGGCCCCCTGTATACTGTGCGGCCCCCTGTATCACCTGTAAACACTGTGCGGCCCCCTGTATATATCACCTGTAAACACTGTGCGGCCCCCTGTATACATCACCTGTAAACACTGTGCGGCCCCCTGTATATATCACCTGTAAACACTGTGGCCCCCCTGTACTGTGCGGTCCCCTGTATATCACCTGTAAACACTGTGCGGCCCCCTGTATATATCACCTGTAAACACTGTGCGGCCCCCTGTATATATCACCTGCGGCCCCCTGTATATATCACCTGTAAACACTGTGCTGCCCCCTGTATATATCACCTGCGGCCCCCTGTATATATCACCTGTAAACTTAAACACTGTGCGGCCCCCTGTATATATCACCTGTAAACACTGTGCGGCCCCCTGTATATATCACCTGTAAACACTGTGCGGCCCCCCTGTATATATCACCTGTAAACACTGTGCGGCCCCCTGTATATATCACCTGTAAACACTGTGCGGCCCCCTGTATATATCACCTGTAAACACTGTGCGGCCCCCTGTATATATCACCTGTAAACACTGTGCGGCCCCCTGTATATATCACCTGTAAACACTGTGCGGCCCCCTGTATATATCACCTGTAAACACTGTGCGGCCCCCTGTATATATCACCTGTAAACACTGTGCGGCCCCCTGTATATATCACCTGTAAACACTGTGCGGCCCCCTGTATATATCACCTGTAAACACTGTGCGGCCCCCTGTATATATCACCTGTAAACACTGTGCGGCCCCCTGTATATATCACCTGTAAACACTGTGCGGCCCCCTGTATATATCACCTGTAAACACTGTGCGGCCCCCTGTATATATCACCTGTAAACACTGTGCGGCCCCCTGTATATATCACCTGTAAACACTGTGCGGCCCCCTGTATACATCACCTGTAAACACTGTGCGGCCCCCTTTGTAAAAAAATGTGTGTATATATCACCTGTAAACACTGTGCGGCCTTATATATAAACCTGTATATATCACCTGTAAACACTGTGCGGCCCCTGTATATATCTCCTGTAAACACTGTGTATAACTGTTTATACCTGGAAACACCTGTACTGTGCGGTCCCCTGTATATCACCTGTAAACACTGTGCGGCCCCTGTATATATCACCTGTAAACACTGTGCGGCCCCCCTGTATACATCACCTGTAAACACTGTGTGGCCCCTGTATATATCACCTGTAAACACTGTGCGGCCCCCTGTATATATCTCCTGTAAACACTGTGCAGTCCCCTGTATACATCACCTGTAAACACTGTGCGGTCCCCTGTATATATCACCTGTAAACACTGTGCGGCCCCCTGTATATATCACCTGTAAACACTGTGCGGCCCCCTGTATATATCACCTGTAAACACTGTGCGGCCCCCTGTATATATCACCTGTAAACACTGTGCGGTCCCCTGTATATATCACCTGTAAACACTGTGCGGCCCTGTATATATATAAACCTGCCTCCCTTATATCAATATCATACTGTGCCCCCTGTATATCTCCTGTATATATTATATATATGTAAACACTGTGCGGCCCCCTGTATATATCTGTATATATGGGAGTAAAAACCTGTAAACACTGTGCGGATCCCCCCCTGTATATATCATCCTGTAAACACTGTGCGGCCCCCTGTATATATCACCTGTAACTGTACATGTTTTATACTGTATACATCACCTGCGGCCCCCTGTACTGTGCGGCCCCCCTGTATACATCACTGTGCGGTCCCCTGTATATATAATGTATTAAATGTAAACTGTGATAAGGGTATATAGGGGAAAAAATGTATATAAGGGTTACTGTGCGGATAACACCCCCTTATGGGGTAAAACTGTATATATCTGAAGGATTAAAGTGAAACCTGTAAACACTGTGCGGCCCCCCTGTATATATCACCTGTAAACACTGTGTGGCCTCCCTGTATACATCACCTGCGGCCCCCTGTATATATCACCTGTAAACACTGTGCGGCCCCTGTATATATCAGGTGCGGCCCCCCTGTAAACACTGTGTGGCCCCTGTACGACTGTGCCCCCCTGTATACATCACCTGTAAACACTGTGTGGCCCCTGTATATATCACCTGTAAACACTGTGCGGCCCCCCTGTATACATCACCTGTAAACACTGTGCGGCCCCCCTGTATATATCACCTGTAAACACTGTGCGGCCCCTGTACTGTGCGGCCCCCCTGTATATCACCTGTAAACACTGTGTGTATATATCACCTGCCTCCCTGTATACATCACCTGTAAACACTGTGCGGCCCCCCTGTATATATCACCTGTAAACACTGTGCGGCCCCTGTATATATCACCTGCGGCCCCTGTATATATCACCTGTAAACACTGTGTGGCCCCCTGTATATATCACCTGTAAACACTGTGCGGCCCCCCTGTATACCCCCACTGTGCGGCCCCCCTGTATATATCACCTGTAAACACTGTGCGGCCCCTGTATATATCACCTGTAAACACTGTGCTGCCCCCTGTATATATCACCTGCGGCCCCCCTGTATATATCACCTGTAAACACTGTGCGGCCCCCTGTATATATCACCTGTAAACACTGTGCGGCCCCTGTATATATCACCTGTAAACACTGTGCGGCCCCCTGTATACATCACCTGTAAACACTGTGTGGCCCCTGTATATATCACCTGTAAACACTGTGCGGCCCCCCTGTATACATCACCTGTAAACACTGTGCGTATACATCTCCTGTAAACACCCCCCTGTATATATCACCTGTAAACACTGTGTGGCCTCCCTGTATATATCACCTGTAAACACTGTGTGGCCCCTGTATATATCACCTGTAAACACTGTGCCCCCCTGTATACATCACCTGCCTGCGGCCCCCCTGTATATATCACCTGTAAACACTGTGTGGCCCCCTGTATATATCACCTGTAAACACTGTGCGGCCCCCCTGTATACATCACCTGTAAACACTGTGCGGCCCCCCTGTATATATCACCTGTAAACACTGTGCGGCCCCCTGTATATATCACCTGTAAACACTGTGCTGCCCCCTGTATATATCACCTGTAAACACTGTGCGTCCCCCTGTATATATCACCTGTAAACACTGTGCGGCCCCCTGTATATATCACCTGTAAACACTGTGCGGCCCCCTGTATATATCACCTGTAAACACTGTGCGGCCCCCTGTATATATCACCTGTAAACACTGTGCGGCCCCCTGTATATATCACCTGTAAACACTGTGCGGCCCCCTGTATATATCACCTGTAAACACTGTGCGGCCCCCTGTATACATCTCCTGTAAACACTGCGGCCCCCTGTATATATCACCTGTAAACACTGTGTGGCCCCCTGTATATATCACCTGTAAACACTGTGCGGCCCCCTGTATACATCACCTGTAAACACTGTGCGGCCCCCTGTATATATCACCTGTAAACACTGTGCGGCCCCCCTGTATATATCACCTGTAAACACTGTGCGGCCCCCCTGTATATATCACCTGTAAACACTGTGCGGCCCCTGTATATATCACCTGTAAACACTGTGCGGCCCCCCTGTATATATCACCTGTAAACACTGTGCGGCCCCCTGTATAGCCTGTCCGGGTCGGTGGGAGGGGCCTGTCTAGATCGGTGGGAGGGGCCTGTCTAGATCGGTGGGAGGGGCCTGTCTGGGTCGGTGGGAGGGGCCTGTCAGGGTCGGTGGGAGGGGCCTGTCTAGGTCGGTGGGAGGGGCCTGTCCGAGTCGGTGGGAGGGGACTGTCCGGGTCGGTGGGAGGGAGGGGACTGTCCGGGTCGGTGGGAGGTGCCTGTCCTAGTCGTGGGAGGGGCATGTCTGGGTCGGTGGGAGTTGCCTGTCCGGGTCGGTGGGAGTTGCCTGTCCGGGTCGGTGGGAGGGGGACTGTCCGGGTCGGTGGGAGGGGGACTGTCCGGGTCGGTGGGAGGGGGGACTGTCCGGGTCGGTGGGAGGGGACTGTCCGGGTCGGTGGGAGTTGCCTGTCCGGGTCGGTGGGAGGGGGGACTGTCTGGGTCGGTGGAGGAGGGGGGGACTGTCCGGGTCGGTGGGAGTTGCCTGTCCGGGTCGGTGGGAGGGGGGACTGTCCGGGTCGGTGGGAGTTGCCTGTCCGGGTCGGTGGGAGGGGGGACTGTCCGAGTCGGTGGGAGGGGCCTGTCTGGGTCGGTGGGAGTTGCCTGTCCGGGTCGGTGGGAGGGGCCTGTCCGGGTCGGTGGGAGGGGGCCTGTCCGGGTCGGTGGGAGGGGACTGTCCGGGTCGGTGGGAGGGGGACTGTCCGAGTCGGTGGGAGGGGCCTGTCTGGGTCGGTGGGAGTTGCCTGTCCGGGTCGGTGGGAGGGGGCCTGTTCGGGTCGGTGGGAGGGGGCCTGTTCGGGTCGGTGGGAGGGGCCTGTCTGGGTCGGAGGGAGGGGGCCTGTCCGGGTCGGTGGGAGGGGCCTGTCCGGGTCGGTGGGAGGTGCCTGTCCTAGTCGTGGGAGGTGCCTGTCTGGGTCGGTGGAAGGGGGCCTGTTCGGGTCGGTGGGAGGGGCCTGTCTGGGTCGGAGGGAGGGGGCCTGTCCGGGTCGGTGGGAGGGGCCTGTCCGGGTCGGTGGGAGGTGCCTGTCCTAGTCGTGGGAGGTGCCTGTCTGGGTCGGTGGGAGTTGCCTGTCCGGGTCGGTGGGAGGGGGCCTGTCCGGGTCGGTGGGAGGGGCCTGTCTGGGTCGGTGGGAGTTGCCTGTCCGGGTCGGTGGGAGGGGGCCTGTTCGGGGTCGGTGGGAGGGGCCTGTCCGGGTCGGTGGGAGGGGGCTGTCTGTCGGGTCGTGGGAGGGGCCTGTCCGGGTCGGTGGGAGGGGGCCTGTCCGGGTCGGAGGGAGGGGGCCTGTCCGGGTCGGTGGGAGGGGCCCTGTCCGGGTCGGTGGGAGGTGCCTGTCCTAGTCGTGGGAGGTGCCTGTCTGGGTCGGTGGGAGTTGCCTGTCCGGGTCGGTGGGAGGGGGCCTGTCCGGGTCGGTGGGAGGGGGCCTGTCCGGGTCGGTGGGAGGGGCCTGTCTGGGTCGGTGGGAGTTGCCTGTCCGGGTCGGTGGGAGGGGGCCTGTTCGGGTCGGTGGGAGGGGCCTGTCCGAGTCGGTGGGAGGGGGACTGTCCGGGTCGGAGGGAGGGGGACTGTCCGGGTCGGAGGGAGGGGGACTGTCTAGGTCGGTGGGAGGGGGACTGTCTAGGTCGGTGGGAGGGGCCTGTCTAGGTCGGTGGGAGGGCCTGTCTAGGTCGGTGGGAGGGGGGCCTGTCCGAGTCGGTGGGAGGGGGGACTGTCCGAGTCGGTGGGAGGGGGACTGTCCGAGGGGCCCTGTCCGGGTCGGTGGGAGGGGAGTCGTGGGGGGCCTGTCTGGGTCGGTGGGAGTTGCCTGTCCGGGTCGGTGGGAGGGGGCCTGTCCGGGGGGGGAGGGGGCCTGTCCTGTCCGGGTCAGTTGCCTGTCCGGGTGGGAGGGGGCCTGTTCGGGTTGCCTGTCTGGGTCGGTGGAGGGGGGACTGTCGGAGGGAGGGGGACGGGTCGGTGGGTCTAGTTGCCTGTCCGGGTCGGTGGGAGGGGGGACTGTTCGAGTCGGTGGGAGGGGGACTGTCCGAGTCGGTGGGAGGGGCCTGTCTGGGTCGGTGGGAGTTGCCTGTCCGGGTCGGTGGGAGGGGGCCTGTCCGGGTCGGTGGGACTGTCCGGGTCGGGGGACTGTCGGTGGGAGGGGGGACGGGTCGGTGGGAGGGGGACTGTCCGAGTTGCCTGTCCGGGTCGGTGGGAGGGGCCTGTCTGGGTCGGTGGGAGTTGCCTGTCCGGGTCGGTGGGAGGGGGACTGTCCAGGTCGGTGGGAAGGGGGCCTGTCTAGGTCGGTGGGAAGGGGGCCTGTCAGGGTCGGTGGGAGGGGCCTGTCTAGGTAGGTGGGAGGGGCCTGTCCGAGTCGGTGGGAGGGGACTGTCCGGGTCGGTGGGAGGGAGGGGACTGTCCGGGTCGGTGGGAGGTGCCTGTCCTAGTCGTGGGAGGTGCCTGTCCTAGTCGTGGGAGGTGCCTGTCCGGGTCGGTGGGAGGGGCCTGTCCAGGTCGGTGGGAGGGGGCCTGTCTGGGTCGGAGGGAGGGGGCCTGTCCGGGTCGGTGGGAGGTGCCTGTCCTAGTCGTGGGAGGTGCCTGTCCTAGTCGTGGGAGGGGGCCTGTCCGGGTCGGTGGGAGGGGGCCTGTCCGGGTCGGTGGGAGGGGGCCTGTCCGGGTCGGTGGGAGGGGCCTCTCTGGGTCGTGGGAGGGGCCTGTCCGAGTCGGTGGGAGGGGGACTGTCCGGGTCGGAGGGAGGGGGACTGTCCGGGTCGGTGGGAGGGGCCTGTCTAGGTCGGTGGGAGGGGGGCCTGTCCGGGTCGGTGGGAGGGGGGCCTGTCCGGGTCGGTGGGAGGGGGGACTGTCCGAGTCGGTGGGAGGGGGACTGTCCGAGTCGGTGGGAGGGGCCTGTCTGGGTCGGTGGGAGTTGCCTGTCCGGGTCGGTGGGAGGGGGCCTGTCCGGGTCGGTGGGAGTTGCCTGTCCGGGTCGGTGGGAGGGGGCCTGTCCGGGTCGGTGGGAGGGGCCTGTCTGGGTCGATGGGAGTTGCCTGTCCGGGTCGGTGGGAGGGGGCCTGTTCGGGTCGGTGGGAGGGGCCTGTCCGGGTCGGGTCGGTGGGAGGGGGCCTGTTCGGGTCGGTGGAGGGGGCCTGTCCGGTGGGAGGGGGTCGTGGGAGGGGCCTGTCCCGGGTCGGTGGGAGGGGGCCTGTCCGGGTCGGTGGGAGGGGGCCTGTCCGGGTCGGTGGGAGGGGCCCTGTCCGGGTCGGTGGGAGGTGCCTGGGGTCCCTGTGCCGGGTCGGAGGGAGGGGGGGTCGGTGGGAGGGGCCCTGTCCGGGTCGGTGGGAGGTGCCTGTCTGGGTCGGTGGGAGGGGGCCTGTCTGGGTCGGTGGGAGGGGGACTGTCCGGGTCGGAGGGAGGGGGACTGTCCGGGTCGGTGGGAGGGGCGTAGAAAAGGAAGTGTTGTCGGAAGGAGGACTGTTTTCCCCCCATTGTACGCCTGAATCTGCTGCTCTCCTTTTACTCCAACTTTCCTATCGCCACAAATTTTAGGCCCCTTTCACACTGGAGAAACACCCGCGCTGGCGGTAAAGCGCCGCTAAAAATAGCTTTGGGGTGCACACCTGAATGTAAGAGGCTGCGCACGCCGATGTTGGCCGGAGTTTTTCAGGCGGTAGAGCAGCGATATTTTTAGTACCGTACCGCCTGAAAAACTCCTCAGTGTGAAAGGGGTCTCAGTGTTGTCACCGGCGGGGTAATAAGGAGCGCAGAAAAAGACTTTCTCCTTGCGGACATTCTACAAGAGCCACGAGGGAACGCGCCATCCCATTCTATTACCAGCAGCCCCTTCGGGGGTACCGCTACATGTGGAATACACAGAGGAGGAGGTATGCCGGGGCAGCACATGGTCTATATCCCTTGGCTCCGCCCACATTCTACTTTACAAACAGAAAGACGGCAAAATGTTATTATAAATGTTGCATATTGTTTAGTAATCACTTTTGTAAATAAAGTTTTGGAGTTTTCTCCACGCCCAGCGTGACAAGTGCACCCACAGAAAACGTTCTACCTACCGGCCCACTGACTGGCCTACCTACCGACCCTCAAACCTGCCCACCTACCGGCACTCAAACCTGCCCACCTACCTACCGACCCTCAAACCTGCCCACCTACCTACCGGCACTCAAACCTGCCCACCTACCTACCGACCCTCAAACCTGCCCACCTACCTACCGACCCTCAAACCTGCCCACCTACCTACCGGCACTCAAACCTGCCCACCTACCTACCGACCCTCAAACCTGCCCACCTACCTACCGACCCTCAAACCTGCCCACCTACCTACCGGCACTCAAACCTACCAGCCCACCTACCGACCGACCCTCAAACCTGCCCACCTACCGACCCTCAAACCTACCGACCCACTGACTGGCCTACCTACCCTCAAACCTGCCCACCTACCTACCGACCCTCAAACCTGCCCACCTACCGACCCTCAAACCTACCGACCCACTGACTGGCCTACCGACCCTCAAACCTGCCCACCTACCGACCCTCAAACCTGCCCACCTACCTACCGGCACTCAAACCTACCAGCCCACCTATCGACCGACCCTCAAACCTGCCCACCTACCGACCCTCAAACCTACCAGCTCACCTACCTACCAACCAGCCCTCAAACCTGCCCACCTACCTACCCTCAAACCTGCCCACCTACCTACCGACCCTCAAACCTGCCCACCTACCGGCACTCAAACCTGCCCACCTACCTACCGACCCTCAAACCTGCCCACCTACCTACCGGCACTCAAACCTGCCCACCTACCTACCGACCCTCAAACCTGCCCACCTACCTACCGACCCTCAAACCTGCCCACCTACCTACCGGCCCACCTACCTACCACTCAAACCTGCCCACCTACCTACCGACCCTCAAACCTGCCCACCTACCTACCCACCACCTACCTGCCCACCACCGCCCACCTACCTACCGGCCTCAAACCTGCCCACCTACCGACCCGACCTACCGACCCACCTGCCCACCTACCTACCGACCCCCTCACCCTCAACCCCCTGCCCACCTACCGACCCTCAAACCCCACCTGCCCACCTACCGACCCTCAAACCTGACCCCACAACCTCCCACCTACCTACCGACCCTCAAACCTGCCCACCATACCCCACCTACCTACCGGCACTCAAACCTACCTGCCCACCTACCGACCGACCCTCAAACCTGCCACCCTACCGACCCTCAAACCTACCACTCACCTACCTACCAACCAGCCCTCAAACCTGCCCACCTACCTACCCTCAAACCTGCCCACCTACCTACCGACCCTCAAACCTGCCCACCTACCGACCCTCAAACCTACCGACCCACTGACTGGCCTACCGACCCTCAAACCTGCCACCTACCTACCGACCCTCAAACCTGCCCACCTACCTACCGGCACTCAAACCTACCAGCCCACCTACCAACCGACCCTCAAACCTGCCCACCTACCGACCCTCAAACCTACCAGCTCACCTACCTACCAACCAGCCCTCAAACCTGCCCACCTACCTACCCTCAAACCTGCCCACCTACCTACCGACCCTCAAACCTGCCCACCTACCGACCCTCAAACCTACCGACCCACTGACTGGCCTACCGACCCTCAAACCTGCCCACCTACCTACCGACCCTCAAACCTGCCCACCTACCTACCGGCACTCAAACCTACCAGCCCACCTACCGACCGACCCTCAAACCTGCCCACCTACCGACCCTCAAACCTACCAGCTCACCTACCTACCAACCAGCCCTCAAACCTGCCCACCTACCTACCTACCCTCAAACCTGCCCACCTACCTACCGGCACTCAAACCTACCCAACTACCTACCTACCCAACTACCTACCAACCCACTGACTGGCCTACCTAGTGACTCACCTACCAGCCCTACTGACAGAACGGTGATCTGCCTGTGTACAGAAGCATAGGTGGGTGTCGCTCCCATTTAGCCGCCAATCAGCTCTCACTGTGTCTAATCACAGCAGGAACAGACTGCTGGAGGCGCCTCGAACCCGGACGTACCGGATCATATCCCCGGGTATGTGATCCCGCGCAGGAGGGCCGTATATACGCCGTGTAAGGTTGGCGAGCTGTTAAAGGGGTACACATTCTCCATGGAGGGGGGGTCACACATCGGGGGATGAAGACATTGGTGTGGGGTGCTGGGAAGACACGTGTGGTTACTATGGGTAACGGAGGTGTCGGGAGCGTGCGCCTGTTATAGGTGTAATGACGAACTGTCCGGGTGAATCCTGGACAGGTGGCAAACCCTAAGTGTACATAGAGAATCCCCCTCCCCCATACACTGCTACCCCCCCCCCCCCCATCACACTGAATTTTCACTTCACTCCAATATTTTACATTTCTTCTTCTATCAGTTCTGAGCCCCGAAAAGAGAATACAGAGAGCCCAGCAGAGGGCGACGTACTACAGCGAATGTACCAATCCCAGAATCCCACACTTCTCCTATACAGAGGGGCTGTAACCCATAGCAACCTTCCCCTTCTATATACAGAGGAGCTGTAACCCATAGCAACCTTCCCCTTCTATATACAGAGCAGCTGTAACCCATAGCAACCTTCTTCTATATACAGAGGGGCTGTAACCCATAGCAACCTTCTCCTTCTATATACAGAGGAGCTGTAACCCATAGCAACCTTCCCCTTCTATATACAGAGCAGCTGTAACCCATAGCAACCTTCTCCTTCAACCTTCTCCTTCTATATACAGAGGAGCTGTAACCCATAGCAACCTTCTCCTTCAACCTTCCCCTTCTATATACAGAGGAGCTGTAACCCATAGCAACCTTCTCCTTCTATATACAGAGCAACCTTCTCCTTCTATATACAGGGCTGTAACCCATAGCAACCTTCTCCTTCTATATACAGAGGAGCTGTAACCCATAGCAACCTTCTCCTTCTATATACAGAGGGGCTGTAACCCATAGCAACCTTCTCCTTCTATATACAGAGCAGCTGTAACCCATAGCAACCTTCTCCTTCTATATACAGAGGAGCTGTAACCCATAGCAACCTTCTCCTTCTATATACAGAGGGGCTGTAACCCATAGCAACCTTCTCCTTCTATATACAGAGGAGCTGTAACCCATAGCAACCTTCCCCTTCTATATACAGAGCAGCTGTAACCCATAGCAACCTTCTCCTTCTATATACAGAGGAGCTGTAACCCATAGCAACCTTCCCCTTCTATATACAGAGGAGCTGTAACCCATAGCAACCTCCCCCTTCTATATACAGAGCAGCTGTAACCCATAGCAACCTTCTCCTTCTATATACAGAGCAGCTGTAACCCATAGCAACCTTCTTCTATATACAGAGGAGCTGTAACCCATAGCAACCTTCTCCTTCTATATACAGAGGGGCTGTAACCCATAGCAACCTTCCCCTTCTATATACAACCTTCTCCTTCTATATACAGAGCAGCTGTAACCCATAGCAACCTTCCCCTTCTATATACAGAGCAGCTGTAACCCATAGCAACCTTCTCCTTCTATATACAGAGGGGCTGTAACCCATAGCAACCTTCCCCTTCTATATACAGAGCAGCTGTAACCCATAGCAACCTTCCCCTTCTATATACAGAGCAGCTGTAACCCATAGCAACCTTCCCCTTCTATATACAGAGCAGCTGTAACCCATAGCAACCTTCTCCTTCTATATACAGAGGGGCTGTAACCCATAGCAACCTTCCCCTTCTATATACAGAGCAGCTGTAACCCATAGCAACCTTCCCCTTCTATATACAGAGCAGCTGTAACCCATAGCAACCTTCTCCTTCTATATACAGAGGGGCTGTAACCCATAGCAACCTTCTCCTTCTATATACAGAGGGGCTGTAACCCATAGCAACCTTCTCCTTCTATATACAGAGCAGCTGTAACCCATAGCAACCTTCTCCTTCTATATACAGAGGAGCTGTAACCCATAGCAACCTTCTCCTTCTATATACAGAGGGGCTGTAACCCATAGCAACCTTCTCCTTCTATATACAGAGGAGCTGTAACCCATAGCAACCTTCCCCTTCTATATACAGAGCAGCTGTAACCCATAGCAACCTTCTCCTTCTATATACAGAGGAGCTGTAACCCATAGCAACCTTCCCCTTCTATATACAGAGGAGCTGTAACCCATAGCAACCTCCCCCTTCTATATACAGAGCAGCTGTAACCCATAGCAACCTTCTCCTTCTATATACAGAGCAGCTGTAACTCATAGCAACCTTCTTCTATATACAGAGGAGCTGTAACCCATAGCAACCTTCTCCTTCTATATACAGAGGGGCTGTAACCCATAGCAACCTTCTCCTATATACAGAGCAGCTGTAACCCATAGCAACCTTCCCCTTCTATATACAGAGCAGCTGTAACCCATAGCAACCTTCTCCTTCTATATACAGAGGGGCTGTAACCCATAGCAACCTTCCCCTTCTATATACAGAGCAGCTGTAACCCATAGCAACCTTCCCCTTCTATATACAGAGCAGCTGTAACCCATAGCAGCCTTCCCCTTCTATATACAGAGGAGCTGTAACCCATAGCAACCTTCCCCTTCTATATACAGAGCAGCTGTAACCCATAGCAACCTTCCCCTTCTATATACAGAGCAGCTGTAACCCATAGCAACCTTCTCCTTCTATATACAGAGGGGCTGTAACCCATAGCAACCTTCCCCTTCTATATACAGAGCAGCTGTAACCCATAGCAACCTTCCCCTTCTATATACAGAGCAGCTGTAACCCATAGCAACCTTCTCCTTCTATATACAGAGGGGCTGTAACCCATAGCAACCTTCTCCTTCTATATACAGAGCAGCTGTAACCCATAGCAACCTTCTCCTTCTATATACAGAGCAGCTGTAACCCATAGCAACCTTCCCCTTCTATATACAGAGCAGCTGTAACCCATAGCAACCTTCTCCTTCTATATACAGAGGGGCTGTAACCCATAGCAACCTTCCCCTTCTATATACAGAGCAGCTGTAACCCATAGCAACCTTCCCCTTCTATATACAGAGCAGCTGTAACCCATAGCAACCTTCTCCTTCTATATACAGAGGGGCTGTAACCCATAGCAACCTTCTCCTTCTATATACAGAGCAGCTGTAACCCATAGCAACCTCCCCTTCTATATACAGAGCAGCTGTAACCCATAGCAACCTTCCCCTTCTATATACAGAGCAACCTTCTCCTTCTATATACAGCTGTAACCCATAGCAACCTTCCCCTTCTATATACAACCTTCTCCTTCTATATACAGAGCAGCTGTAACCCATAGCAACCTTCTCCTTCTATATACAGCAACCTTCTCCTTCTATATACAGGAGCTGTAACCCATAGCAACCTTCCCCTTCAACCTTCCCCTTCTATATACAGACAGCAACCTTCCCCTTCTATATACAGCAACCTTCTCCTTCTATATACAAGCAGCTGTAACCCATAGCAACCTTCTCTCCTTCTATATACAACCTTCTCCTTCTATATACAGAGCAGCTGTAACCCATAGCAACCTTCTCCTTCTATATACAGAGCAACCTTCCCCTTCTATATACAGCTGTAACCCATAGCAACCTTCTCCTTCTATATACAGAGCAGCTGTAACCCATAGCAACCTTCTCCTTCTATATACAGAGCAGCTGTAACCCATAGCAACCTTCTCCTTCTATATACAGAGCAACCTTCCCTTCTATATACAGGGCTGTAACCCATAGCAACCTTCTCCTTCTATATACAGCAACCTTCTCCTTCTATATACAGGAGCTGTAACCCATAGCAACCTTCTCCTTCTATATACAACCTTCCCCTTCTATATACAGAGCAACCTTCTCCTTCTATATACAGCTGTAACCCATAGCAACCTTCCCCTTCTATATACAGAGCAGCTGTAACCCATAGCAACCTTCCCCTTCTATATACAACCTTCCCCTTCTATATACAGAGCAGCTGTAACCCATAGCAACCTTCCCCTTCTATATACAGAGCAGCTGTAACCCATAGCAACCTTCTCCTTCTATATACAGAGCAGCTGTAACCCATAGCAACCTTCTCCTTCTATATACAGAGCAGCTGTAACCCATAGCAACCTTCTCCTATATACAGAGGAGCTGTAACCCATAGCAACCTTCTCCTTCTATATACAGAGGGGCTGTAACCCATAGCAACCTTCTCCTTCTATATACAGAGGAGCTGTAACCCATAGCAACCTTCTCCTTCTATATACAGAGCAGCTGTAACCCATAGCAACCTTCTCCTTCTATATACAGAGGAGCTGTAACCCATAGCAACCTTCTCCTTCTATATACAGAGGGGCTGTAATCCATAGCAACCTTCCCCTTCTATATACAGAGCAGCTGTAACCCATAGCAACCTTCTCCTTCTATATACAGAGCAGCTGTAACCCATAGCAACCTTCTCCTTCTATATACAGAGGGGCTGTAATCCATAGCAACCTTCCCCTTCTATATACAGAGGGGCTGTAACCCATAGCAACCTTCCCCTTCTATATACAGAGGAGCTGTAACCCATAGCAACCTTCCCCTTCTATATACAGAGCAGCTGTAACCCATAGCAACCTTCCCTTCAACCTTCCCCTTCTATATACATAGCAACCTTCCCCTTCTATATACAGGAGCTGTAACCCATAGCAACCTTCTCCTTCTATATACAGAGCAGCTGTAACCCATAGCAACCTTCCCCTTCTATATACAGAGCAACCTTCCCCTTCTATATACAGCTGTAACCCATAGCAACCTTCTCCTTCTATATACAGAGGAGCTGTAACCCATAGCAACCTTCTCCTTCTATATACAGAGCAGCTGTAACCCATAGCAACCTTCCCCTTCTATATACAGAGCAGCTGTAACCCATAGCAACCTTCTCCTTCTATATACAGAGGGGCTGTAACCCATAGCAACCTTCTCCTTCTATATACAGAGCAACCTTCCCCTTCTATATACAGGGCTGTAACCCATAGCAACCTTCTCCTTCTATATACAGAGGGGCTGTAACCCATAGCAACCTTCTCCTTCTATATACAGAGCAACCTTCTCCTTCTATATACAGCTGTAACCCATAGCAACCTTCTCCTTCTATATACAGAGCAGCTGTAACCCATAGCAACCTTCTCCTTTCTATATACAACCTTCTCCTTCTATATACAGAGCAGCTGTAACCCATAGCAACCTTCTCCTTCTATATACAGAGCAGCTGTAACCCATAGCAACCTTCTCCTTCTATATACAGAGGGGCTGTAACCCATAGCAACCTTCCCCTTCCATATACAGAGGGGCTGTAACCCATAGCAACCAATCACACACCTCTCTACTGAACACTTCCAATACTGACATCTGATTGGCTGTCATATATTTCGGAAAAGAAATCTCTTCTATACATTTCACTGTGCCATGTTCATAATTCTCCACCCCCCCCCCCAACTACAACTCCCACACTACCCCCAACTCTCCATCACCCCCATCCTCCCCCCAACTACAACTCCCATCCCCCCCCCAACTACAACTCCCATCCTCCCCCCAACTCTCCATCACCCCCATCCTCCCCCCAACTACAACTCCCATCCTCCCCCCAACTACAACTCCCATCCTCCCCCAACTCCCATCCTCCCCCCAACTACAACTCCCATCCTCCCCCAACTCCCATCCTCCCCCCAACTACAACTCCCATCCTCCCCCAACTACAACTCCCACACTACCCCCAACTCTCCATCACCCCCATCCTCCCCCCAACTACAACTCCCATCCTCCCCCCAACTACAACTCCCACACTACCCCCAACTCTCCATCACCCCCATCCTCCCCCCAACTACAACTCCCATCCTCCCCCCAACTACAACTCCCACACTACCCCCAACTCTCCATCACCCCCATCCTCCCCCCAACTACAACTCCCATCCTCCCCCCAACTACAACTCCCAGACTACCCCCAACTACAACTCCCACCCCCCCCCCAACTACAACTCCCATCCTCCCCCCAACTACAACTCCCATCCTCCCCCCAACTACAACTCCCACACTACCCCCAACTCTCCATCACCCCCATCCTCCCCCCAACTACAACTCCCACCCTCCCCCCAACTACAACTCCCACCCTCCCCCAACTACAACTCCCATCCTCCCCCCAACGACAACTCCCATCCTCCCCCCAACGACAACTCCCACACTACCCCCAACTCTCCACCCCCCCCAACTACAACTCTTCACCCCCATCCTTCCCCCGATTGTGGGCGGGGTGTATTTTTGTATCCATGTAATGATGTATAGCGCCCCCTCCCCCATTCCTGTGTGCAGTACAATCAGTGGGTAGATTTATTGATGGGGGGGGGGGGGCACATGTAGGACAGAAGAGCTTACACTTAGATTGTGTATAATATGATGCGCTCCTTCCTGGTGAGTGCGGAGGAGATGCGTTGTGACAGGTGATGATGTGTCTGTATTACAGGACGGCGGCGTTCTATTATCATGGCGGCGGCGGTAATGGGCAGGAAATCGGCGGCATAATAGAGACGCCGCGGACTGGAGAAGCCCATCCCCCGCCTAATATTCCCATCTCAGCGATAATCCACCGCAACCGGCCGCATATGGGGTGGGATCTATGGGGGGGGGGGTGATATGGGGGGGTGATATGGGGGATGGGATCTATAGGTGATATGGGGGATGAGATCTATGGGGGGGGGGTGATATGGGAGATATGGGGGGGGGGGGTGATATGGGGGGTGGGATCTATGGGGGGGGGTGATATGGGGGATGAGATATATGGGGGATGGGTGATTTTGGGGGGGGGGGTGATATGGGGGATGGGATCTATGGGGGGGGGGTGATATGGGAGATATGGGGGGGTGATATGGGGGGTGGGACCTATGGGGGGGGGGAGGGGGTGATATGGGGGATGAGATATATGGGGGATGGGTGATTTTGGGGGGGGGGGTGATATGGGGGATGAGATATATGGGGGATGGGTGATTTTGGGGGGGGGGTGATATGGGGGATGGGATCTATGGGGGGGGGTGATATGGGAGATATGGGGGGGGATGATATGGGGGGTGGGACCTATGGGGGGGGAGGGGGTGATATGGGGGATGAGATATATGGGGGATGGGTGATTTTGGGGGGGGGGATGAGATATGGGGGATGGGATATATGAAGGGAGTGATATGGGGGATGGGATCTATGGGGGGGGGGTGATATGGGAGATATGGGGGGGGGGGTGATATGGGGGATGGGATCTATGGGGGGGGGTGATATGGGAGATATGGGGGGGGGGTGATATGGGGGATGGGATCTATGGGGGGGGGGGTTTGGGGAGATAAAAGGTAAAACCGGTCCCGTCGCATGCAGTGACCTCTGATCCCCACACTCCGGGTTGCGGTAGAAATGGTGGATCGGCCCCCCTCCCCTCCCCCCTCCATTATTGTAGTGTTGGAGAAGAAATCACTAATTACGGCACCGTAAACAAGTTTCACAGCGAAGCGTCTTATCCAAACTCTCCACCTCACCGATCAATCACCGTAATTACTGCGCCGGCCCGAGGAGATAATTACACTGCGCCGAGTGCGTTATATTATCCAAACATCGAACCGCCCGTCACTCGGGATTTATAGTCCTGAGCCGAGATCATCCCAATTATTCCATAAACCCCCCCACCCCCACCGAGGGGGGCGGCCAATGGGGGGCGAGCGTCAGAGCGTCGCGTCACCGCAGTGTGTGTGTCTGATAATAGATCCGTCCGTCCCGTCCCATCCCATCCATCCCCTCCTCCCATCCATCCATCCATTCCTCCATCCATCCATCCATCCCTCCCTCCCTCCATTCCTCCCTCCCTCCATTCCTCCATCCATCCATCCCTCCCTCCATTCCTCCATCCATCCATCCCTCCCTCCATTCCTCCCTCCCTCCCTCCATTCCTCCATCCATCCATCCCTCCCTCCCTCCATCCTTCCATCCATCCCTCCATTCCTTCATCCATCCCTCCCTCCCTCCATTCCTCCATCCATCCATCCCTCCCTCCATTCCTCCATTCCTCCATCCATCCATCCCTCCATCCATCCATCCCTCCCTCCATTCCTTCATCCATCCCTCCCTCCCTCCATCCCTCCCTCCATTCCTCCATCCATCCCATCCCTCCCTCCATTCCTCCATCCATCCATCCCTCCCTCCATTCCTCCCTCCCTCCCTCCATTCCTCCATTCCTTCATCCATCCCCCTCCCTCCCTCCATCCCTCCCTCCCTCCATTCCTCCATCCATCCATCCCTCCCTCCATGACAGATCCTCCATCCATCCAATCCCTCCCTCCATTCCTCCCTCCCTCCCTCCATTCCCATCCATCCATCCCCTCCCTCCTCCATCCTTCCATCCATCCCTCCATTCCTTCATCCATCCCTCCCTCCCTCCCTCCATTCCTCCATCCATCCACCTCCCCTCCATTCCTCCATTCCTCCATCCATCCATCCATCCTCCATCCATCCATCCCTCCCTCCCATTCCTTCATCCATCCCTCCCCCCTCCATCCCTCCCTACCCCTCCATTCCTCCCATCCATCCCATCCCTCCCTCCATTCCTCCATCCATCCATCCCTTCCTCCATTCCTCCATCCCTCCCTCCATTCCTCCATCCATCCATCCCTCCCTCCCTCCATTCCTCCATCCATCCATCCATCCCTCCATCCATCCATCCATCCATCCCTCCCTCCATTCCTCCATTCCTCCATCCATCCATTCCTCCATCCATCCATCCCTCCCTCCCTCCATTCCTCCATTCCTTCATCCATCCCTCCCTCCCTCCCTCCATCCCTCCCTCCCTCCATTCCTCCATCCATCCATCCCTCCCTCCCTCCATTCCTCCATCCATCCATCCCTCCCTCCATTCCTCCATCCCTCCCTCCCTCCATCCTTCCATCCATCCCTCCCTCCCTCCATCCTTCCATCCATCCCTCCCTCCCTCCATTCCTCCATCCATCCATCCCTCCCTCCCTCCATTCCTCCATTCCTCCATTCCTCCATCCATCCATCCCTCCATCCATCCCTCCCTCCATTCCTCCCTCCATCCCTCCCTCCCTCCATTCCTCCATCCATCCATCCCTCCCTCCATTCCTCCATCCCTCCCTCCATTCCTCCATCCATCCATCCCTCCCTCCCTCCATTCCTCCATTCCTCCATCCATCCATCCCTCCATCCATCCATCCATCCATCCATCCCTCCCTCCATTCCTCCATCCCTCCCTCCCTCCATTCCTCCATCCATCCATCCCTCCCTCCCTCCATTCCTCCATCCATCCATCCATCCATCCCTCCCTCCATTCCTTCATCCATCCCTCCATCCCTCCATCCCTCCATCCCTCCCTCCCTCCATTCCTCCATCCATCCATCCCTCCCTCCATTCCTCCATCCATCCATCCCTCCCTCCATTCCTCCATCCATCCATCCCTCCCTCCCTCCATTCCTCCATCCATCCATCCATCCATCCCTCCCTCCATTCCTTCATCCATCCCTCCATCCATCCATCCATCCCTCCCTCCATTCCTCCATCCATCCATCCCTCCCTCCATTCCTCCATCCCTCCCTCCCTCCATTCCTCCATCCATCCATCCCTCCCTCCCTCCATTCCTCCATTCCTCCATCCATCCCTCCCTCCATTCCTTCATCCATCCCTCCCTCCCTCCATCCCTCCCTCCCTCCATTCCTCCATCCATCCCTCCCTCCATTCCTCCATCCCTCCCTCCCTCCCTCCATTCCTTCCTCCATCCCTCCCTCCCTAATATTCTAATATATGGTGCAGCTTCATCTAATCCACCCCGAGAGGTAATAATATCTCCATCATAGGGCGCGGGGTGTCGTGGGGCGTCGTGGGGCGCGGGGTGTTGTGGGGGCGCGGGGTGTCGTGGGGCGCGGGGTGTCGTGGGGCGTCGTGGGGCGCGGGGTGTTGTGGGGGCGCGGGGGGTGTCGTGGGGCGCATGGTGTCGTGGGGCGTCGTGGGGCGCGGGGTGTTGTGGGGGCGCGGGTGTCGTGGGGCGTCGTGGGGACGCGGGGTGTCGTGGGGCGCGGGGTGTCGTGGGGCGCGGGGTGTCGTGGGGGCGCGGGGTTTTGTAGGGCGTGGGGTGTCGTGGGGCGCGGGGTGTCGTGGGGGCGCGGGGTGTCGTGGGGCACGGGTGTCGTGGGGCGTCGTGGGGCGCGGGGTGTTGTGGGGGCGCGGGGTGTCGTGGGGCGCGGGGTGTCGTGGGCGCGGGGTGTGTGGGGGCGCGGGGTGTCGTGGGGCACGGGGTGTTGTGGGGCGCGGGGTGTCGTGGGACGGGCGGTGTCGTGGGGCGGGCGGTGTCGTGGGGCGCGGGGTGTCGTGGGGGCGCGGGGTGTCGTGGGCGCGGGGTGTCGTGGGGCGCGGGTGTCGTGGGGACGCGGGGTGTTGTGGGACGGGCGGTGTCGTGGGGCGCGGGGTGTCGTGGGGGCGCGGGGTGTCGTGGGGCGTGGGGTGTCGTGGGGCGCGGGGTGTTGGGGGGCGCGGGGTGTCGTGGGGCGCGGGTGTCGTGGGGCGTGTGGGGCGCGGGGTGTTGTGGGGGCGCGGGGGTCGTGTGGGCGCGGGGTGTCGTGGGGGCGCGGGGTGTGGGGACGCGGGGTGTTGTGGGGACGCGGGGTGTCGACGGGCGGTGTTGTGGGGGCGCGGGGGTGTCGTGGGACGGGCGGTGTCGTGGGCGCGGGGTGTCTTGGGGCGAGGGGTGTTGTGGGGCGCGGGTGTCGTGTTGTGGGGCGCGGGTGTCGTGGGGGCGCGGGGTGTCGCGGGGACGCGGGGGTCGTGGGACGGGCGTGTCGTGGGGCGCGGGGTGTCGTGGGGCGCGGGGTGTCGTGGGGCGCGGGTGTCGTGGGGACGCGGGGTGTCGTGGGACGGGCGGTGTCGTGGGACGCGGGGTGTCGTGGGACGGGCGGTGTCGTGGGGCGCGGGGTGTCTTGGGGCGAGGGGTGTTGTGGGGGCGCGGGGTGTCGTGTTGTGGGGCGCGGGGTGTCGCGGGGCGCGGGGTGTCGCGGGGTGTCGTGGGGACGCGGGGTGTCGTGGGACGGGCGGTGTCGTGGGGCGCGGGGTGTCGTGGGGGCGCGGGGTGTCGTGGGGCGCGGGGTGTCGTGGGGACGCGGGGTGTCGTGGGACGGGCGGTGTCGTGGGGGCGCGGGGTGTCGTGGGGACGCGGGGCGTCGTCTTATATTATTTCAGTGTGATCCGATCTTTCATGTGGATATAACGATCGGTATTGAGGTGATACGAGGATCAGACGATCGGCGTGGATTTGGCGTTTCGCTGGATAAATGGAATTAATGGGAGAATTTGCGGCGATAATGAAGATAGAAATAGTTGTCAGCGATCGCTCGGTAATTATTCGGGATGATTGATCGCGGTGCGCGGCGTATTAATGATGAGCGCAGAGATGGACGCTAATTAACAAGGACAATCTCGCCACCGGCCAGGCGCGGCGCAGAGTGCGCCCGTTGTCATGGAGACCGTCTCACGTGTTTCGGCATCGCTGATGATGATCGGAATTCTCTGCTAATCGATAATAATTACCCGCCGGAGCGTTCCCCGCGCCGCCATTTATTAACATCTCACCGGTGACAAAACCTTCTACCACCAGGGGGAGCCGTACCCCGAAAATCCCCCCCCCCCTTCCCACACCTCACCCGTTCCTCTGGGCAGGACTGCAGCATCGGGTCACATGATTCTGCGCATTCACTCAACTCCTGTTATTGGTGTTTTCATAGCCGAGCGACTCCCCCATCCCCCGACACGGACCTCCAACTCCATCCAACTCTAGGACAGACAGACCCCAGGACACAGACAGGAGGACAGACAGACCCCAGGACACAGACAGGAGGACAGACAGACCCCAGGACACAGACAGGAGGACAGACAGACCCCAGGACACAGACAGGAGGACAGACAGACCCCAGGACACAGACAGGAGGACAGACAGACCCCAGGACACACCGGACAGGAGGACAGACAGACAGACCCCAGGACACACGGACAGGAGGACAGACAGACCCCAGGACACGGACAGGAGGACAGACAGACCCCAGGACACGGACAGGAGGACAGACAGACCCCAGGACACGGACAGGAGGACAGACAGACCCCAGGACACGGACAGGAGGACAGACAGACCCCAGGACACGGACAGGAGGACAGACAGACCCCAGGACACGGACAGGAGGACAGACAGACCCCAGGACACGGACAGGAGGACAGACAGACCCCAGGACACGGACAGGAGGACAGACAGACCCCAGGACACGGACAGGAGGACAGACAGACCCCAGGACACGGACAGGAGGACAGACAGACCCCAGGACACGGACAGGAGGACAGACAGACCCCAGGACACGGACAGGAGGACAGACAGACCCCAGGACACGGACAGGAGGACAGACAGACCCCGGGACACGGACAGGAGGACAGACAGACCCCAGGACACGGACAGGAGGACAGACAGACCCCAGGACACGGACAGGAGGACAGACAGACCCCGGGACACGGACAGGAGGACAGACAGACCCAGACAGGACAGACAGACAGGAGGACACAGACAGACCCCAGGACACACGGACAGGAGGACAGACAGACCCCAGGACACGGACAGGAGGACAGACAGACCCCGGGACACGGACAGGAGGACAGACAGACCCCAGGACACAGACAGGAGGACAGACAGACCCCAGGACACGGACAGGAGGACAGACAGACCCCGGGACACGGACAGGAGGACAGACAGACCCCGGGACATGGACAGGAGGACAGACAGACCCCGGGACACGGACAGGAGGACAGACAGACCCCAGGACACGGACAGGAGGACTGACAGACCCCAGGACACAGACAGGAGGACAGACAGACCCCGGGACACGGACAGGAGGACAGACAGACCCCGGGACATGGACAGGAGGACAGACAGACCCCGGGACACGGACAGGAGGACAGACAGACCCCAGGACACGGACAGGAGGACTGACAGACCCCAGGACACGGACAGGGGGACAGACAGAGACAGACATGGACAGGAGGACAGACAGACCCCGGGACACGGACAGGAGGACAGACAGACCCCAGGACACGGACAGGAGGACTGACAGACCCCAGGACACGGACAGGGGGACAGACAGACCCCGGGACATGGACAGGAGGACAGACAGACCCCGGGACACGGACAGGAGGACAGACAGACCCCAGGACACGGACAGGAGGACTGACAGACCCCAGGACACGGACAGGGGGACTGACAGACCCCGGGACACGGACAGGAGGACAGACAGACCCCAGGACACGGACAGGAGGACAGACAGACCCCGGGACACGGACAGGAGGACAGACAGACCCCAGGACACAGACAGGAGGACAGACAGACAGGACACGGACAGGAGGACAGACAGACCCCGGGACACGGACAGGAGGACAGACAGACCCCAGGACACGGACAGGAGGACAGACAGACCCCGGGACACGGACAGGAGGACAGACAGACCCCAGGACACGGACAGGAGGACAGACAGACCCCGGGACACGGACAGGAGGACAGACAGACCCCAGGACACAGACAGGAGGACAGACAGACCCCGGGACACGGACAGGAGGACAGACAGACCCCGGGACACGGACAGGAGGACAGACAGACCCCAGGACACGGACAGGAGGACAGACAGACCCCGGGACACGGACAGGAGGACAGACAGACCCCGGGACACGGACAGGAGGACAGACAGACCCCAGGACACGGACAGGAACAGACAGACCCCGGGACACGGGACAGGAGGACAGACAGACCCCAGGACACAGACAGGAGACAGACAGACCCCGGGACGGACAGGAGGACAGACAGACCCGGGACACGGACAGGAGGACAGACAGACCCAGGACACGGACAGGAGGACAGACAGACCCCAGGACACGGACAGGAGGACAGACAGACCCCGGGACACGGACAGGAGGACAGACAGACCCCAGGACACAGACAGGAGGACAGACAGACCCCGGACATGGACAGGAGGACAGACAGACCCCGGGACACGGACAGGAGGACAGACAGACCCCGGGACACGGACAGACAGACCCCAGGACACAGACAGGAGGACAGACAGACCCCAGGACACGGACAGGAGGACAGACAGACCCCGGGACATGGACAGGAGGACAGACAGAGACACGGACAGGAGGACAGACAGACCCCAGGACACGGACAGGAGGACAGACAGACCCCGGGACACGGACAGGAGGACAGACAGACCCCAGGACACGGACAGGAGGACGGACAGACCCCAGGACACGGACAGGAGGACAGACAGACCCCAGGACACGGACAGGAGGACAGACAGACCCCAGGACACGGACAGGAGGACGGACAGACCCCAGGACACGGACAGGAGGACTGACAGACCCCGGGACACGGACAGGAGGACAGACAGACCCCAGGACACGGACAGGAGGACGGACAGACCCCAGGACACAGACAGGAGGACAGACAGACCCCGGGACACGGACAGGAGGACAGACAGACCCCAGGACACGGACAGGAGGACGGACAGACCCCAGGACACAGACAGGAGGACAGACAGACCCCAGGACACGGAAAGGAGGACAGACAGACCCCGGGACATGGACAGGAGGACAGACAGACCCCGGGACACGGACAGGAGGACAGACAGACCCCAGGACACGGACAGGAGGACAGACAGACCCCAGGACACGGACAGGAGGACTGACAGACCCCGGGACACGGACAGGAGGACAGACAGACCCCAGGACACGGACAGGAGGACGGACAGACCCCAGGACACGGACAGGAGGACGGACAGACCCCGGGACACGGACAGGAGGACAGACAGACCCCAGGACACGGACAGGAGGACAGACAGACCCCAGGACACGGACAGGAGGACTGACAGACCCCGGGACACAGACAGGAGGACAGACAGACCCCAGGACACGGACAGGAGGACAGACAGACCCCGGGACACGGACAGGAGGACTGACAGACCCCGGGACAGGGACAGGAGGACAGACAGACCCCAGGACACGGACAGGAGGACGGACAGACCCCGGGACACGGACAGGAGGACAGACAGACCCCGGGACATGGACAGGAGGACGGACAGACCCCGGGACACAGACAGAAGGACAGACAGAGTCCAGTATAGAGTCAGGACAGACGGATAGGAGGCTACAGATGGAAGACGGCGGTGCGTTTATTGGGGCCCAGCGATTGGCCGTCACTTATCCTCATTATATTCCAGCAGGGACGGTTGCTGGAGGCTGATTACTAAAAGAGATGAATGTGCTGTCAGCGGGGTGTCAGGCAATAGATGCGGCGGCTCGGGGGATGTGCAGAGCCGGGGTCAGAGGTTAATTAAAGACATCCAGAGGTCGGCGGGTGATTCTGTGCGGGGGGGGGGGGGGGGGGGGGGGGGGGGGGTAATAGGGAACGGCTGATCAGAGACTGACAGCAGATTTATCCTGCACTGATGAGCCCCAGCGGGATGATGGATGCGCCTCCTCCACCAGTATCACCGATACCACAGCCACCGATGGAGAGATAAGATCCTCCAATCACTCATCGTCCCTGCACCCCGCTGACAGCGCGCTCCCACCCTCTCCACCCCGAACTCCCACCCTCTCCACCCCGTTGACAGCGCGCTCCCACCGATAATATCCCACCCTCTCCACCCTGAACTCCCACCGACAGTATTCCACCCTTTCCACCCCAAACTCCCACCATCTCCACCCTGAACTCCCACCGACAATATTCCAAACTCCCACCATCTCCACCCTGAACTCCCAACCTCCCATCCTCTCCATCCCGCTAACAGCGCGCTCCCACCGATAATATCCCACCCTCTCCACTCTGAACTCCCACCGACAGTATTCCACCCTCTCCACCCCAAACTCCCACCATCTCCACCCTGAACTCCCACCGAACTCCTACCATCTCCACATAGAAATCTTCAAAGCCAAGAAAAACTATTTTTCCATGGCTATCAACAGCGCCTTAAACCGCCCCCCCCCCCCGGGATCTCTAAAAGCTGGTCACTCAGACCATGAATCCAGACTGTCTTGAAGCCCCCAACTCAGACACCCAAGAATTTTGCAATGAATTGTCGGATTTCTTCATCAATAAAATGGAGGGAATCTGTGAAAGCATTCCGCAAAACAATACCCCTGAGCTACCACACAGCACCCAGAGGAACAGGCTACAACCAACAGTTCTCTCTGGAACCCATCTCCATCGATGCCACAGAAAATATCATCGGCGCTTTGCGTAACAGCACATCGCCTAATGATATCATCCCCACTAAACTGCTGAAGGAATGTGCCGATATCCTGGCTCCTCCCATTACGCAGCTTATAAACCAGTCATTTAAAGCGGATGGTTCAGCTTAAAAAAAATATTAAAAGCCAGCAGCAACAAATACTGCAGCTGCTGACTTTTAATATTAGGACACTTACCTGTCCTGGAGTCCAGCGGCGTCCGCAGCAGAGGATGAGCGATCGCTCGTCACCCTGCTGCTCCCCCCTCCATCCACGGTGAGGGAACCAGGAAGTGAAGCGCTGCGGCTTCACTGCCCGGTTCCCTACGGCGCATGCGCGAGTCGCGCTGCGCCCGCGAATTGGCTCCAGCTGTGTGCTGGGAGCCGAGTGTTCCCAGCACACAACGGGGGACGGACGGGATGTGATGTAATGCCCGTCTTTTGCCCGTGAATGCTGGGCCGGAAGTGGGTGCAGATACGTGTCTATCTGCACCCCCCTCCCCCCTGAAAGGTGTCAATTGTGACACCGGAGGGGGGGAGTGTTCGGATCAGCGGATCTTCACTTTAGGGTGGAGATCCGCTTTAAGGAAAGCATAGTGCCCTCCCTGCTGAAAGAGGGCACAATCCAGCCCACCTTGAAGAAACCCACCCTGGATCCCAAGGACCCAAATCACCGCCGTCCCATAACAATGCTAAACGTTTTCTCCAAGGTAATGGAGAAAGTAGAGGTACAACAGCATCTAGATACCCACAACCTACTCGATCCACTACAATCGGGATTCCGTCCCGGACACGGGATGGAAACAGCACTGCTCAAAATATGGGACGACGTTCTGGAGGCCGCAGACGAAGGAGAATCCTCTCTCCTGGTTCTGTTGGACCTAAGTGCAGCCTTTGACACAGTAGATCACAAACTGTTACTGACTCGGCTGACTGAGGTAGCCGGAGTCACAGAGGGTGACTTACCATGGTTTTCCTCCTTTGTGGGAAGCCGATCTCAAACGGTGAAGTTGGGACCGTTCACTTCTGGAAAACGCACGGTGTCATGTGGAGTCCCCCAAGGCTCACCTCTATCACCGGTGCTTTTCAACATCTATCTTCGCCCTCTCTTTGAAGTCATCAGTAGTCAACAACTACTTTATCACTCATATGCAGACGACACGCAACTGTATTTTCGCATCTGCAATAGAAAGGATCGTCATCTCAGCTTAGAGAATTGTCTCTCTTCAATAGAAAAGTGGATGACGAGGAGTTATCTCAAACTCAACAATTCTAAAACAGAACTTCTTCTGTTTCAGGCCAGTCGCAAGAGTCAGCTGGCAACAACCTGGACACCTCCACCCATTCTGGGCCAGATCATCACCCCTAGCGCCAAAGTCAAAAGTCTTGGGATCATTTTTGACACCCACATGACTATGGACGCACAAATAGGGTCAGTAGTCAGCGGATCTCACCATCTGATGCGCCTACTCCGCAGACTGATCCCATTTATTCCCAAAGAAGATGTGCCAGTCGTGGTGGGAACAATTGTGAACTCCAGACTGGATTATGCAAATGCCCTTTACCTCGGACTCCCAAAGTACCAAATCGCTCGTCTGCAAGTCGTACAAAATACGGCCGCCAGACTTGTGACTGGGAAAAAACCCTGGGAATCCATCTCACCTTCACTGAGATCCCTTTACTGAGATCCCTTCACTGAGATCCCTTCACTGAGATCCCTACACTGAGATCCCTTCACTGGCTGCCAGTAAAAGACAGAATTGCTTTTAAAGCGCTCTGTCTGACTCATAAATGCATCCATGGAAAAGCCCCCCAATATCTTTGCGATAAAATAGAACCCCACAATCCCAATCGCATTCTGCGATCCAGTGACCAAAATTTGGTCAAAGTACCCAAAGCCAGACTCAAGTCCAAAGGAGATAGAAGATTTGCGGTCCAAGGTCCCGGACTATGGAACGCTTTACCAACCAGCATCCGGTTGGAGGAAAACCACCTGAGCTTCAGAAGACGGATTAAAACTCTGCTCTTTTGAGGTTATGAGACACTGGAACAACGAGTGCCCAGAGGCGATTTAGTTCGCATGTGTCGCGCTATATACGTTTTTCATTCATTCATCCCGAACTCCCACCGACAATATCCCACCCTCTCCACCCCAAACTCCCACCCTCTCCCCCCCGAACTCCTACCATCTCCACCCCGAACTCCCACCGACAATATTCCACCCTCTCCACCCCAAACTCCCACCCTCTCCACCCTGAACTCCCACCCTCTCCACCCTGAACTCCCACCGACAATATCCCACCCTCTCCCCCCCGAAACTCCTACCATCTCCACCCCGAACTCCCACCGACAATATCCCACCCTCTCCCCCCCAAACTCCCACCCTGTACTCCCACCGACAATATTCCACCATCTCCACCCCAAACTCCCACCCTCTCCACCCCAAACTCCCACCGACAATATTCCACCATCTCCACCCCAATACGCCCACCCTCTCCACCCCAAACTCCCACCGACAATATCCCACCCTCTCCCCCCCGAACTCCTACCATCTCCACCCCGAACTCCCACCAACAATATCCTACCCTCTCCACCCTGAACTCCCACCCTCTCCACCCCGAACTCCCACCAACAATATCCTACCCTCTCCACCCTGAACTCCCACCCTCTCCACCCTGAACTCCCACCGACAATATTCCACCATCTCCACCCTGAACTCCCACCGACAATATTCCACCCTCTCCACCCCAAACTCCCACCCTCTCCACCCTGAACTCCCACCGACAATATTCCACCCTCTCCACCCCAAACTCCCACCCTCTCCACCCTGAACTCCCACCGACAATATTCCACCCTCTCCCCCCCGAACTCCTACCATCTCCACCCCGAACTCCCACCGACAATATCCCACCCTCTCCCCCCCAAACTCCTACCATCTCCACCCCGAACTCCCACCGACAATATCCCACCCTCTCCCCCCCGAACTCCTACCATCTCCACCCCGAACTCCCACCGACAATATTCCACCCTCTCCACCCAAACTCCACCCTCTCCACCCTGAACTCCCACCCTCTCCACCCTGAACTCCCACCGACAATATCCCACCCTCTCCCCCCCGAACTCCTACCATCTCCACCCCGAACTCCCACCGACAATATCCCACCCTCTCCCCCCCAAACTCCCACCCTGAACTCCCACCGACAATATTCCACCATCTCCACCCCAAATCTCCCACCCTCTCCACCCCAAACTCCCACCGACAATATTCCACCATCTCCACCCCAAACTCCCACCCTCTCCACCCCAAACTCCCACCGACAATATCCCACCCTCTCCCCCCCGAACTCCTACCATCTCCACCCCGAACTCCCACCAACAATATCCTACCCTCTCCACCCTGAACTCCCACCCTCTCCACCCTGAACTCCCACCGACAATATTCCACCATCTCCACCCTGAACTCCCACCGACAATATTCCACCCTCTCCACCCCAAACTCCCACCCTCTCCACCCTGAACTCCCACCGACAATATTCCACCCTCTCCACCCCAAACTCCCACCCTCTCCACCCTGAACTCCCACCGACAATATTCCACCCTCTCCACCCCAAACTCCCACCCTCTCCACCTGAACTCCCACCGACAATATTCCACCCTCTCCCCCCCCAAACTCCTACCATCTCCACCCCGAACTCCCCAAACCCACCGACAATATCCCACCCTCTCCCCCCCAAACTCCTACCATCTCCACCCCGAACTCCCACCGACAATATCCCACCCTCTCCCCCCCGAACTCCCACCCTCTCACACCCTGAACTCCCACCGACAATATCCCACCCCGAACTCCCACCCTCTCCCCCCCGAACTCCTACCATCTCCACCCTGAACTCCCACCAACAATATCCCACCCCGAACTCCCACCCTCTCCCCCCCGAACTCCTACCATCTCCACCCTGAACTCCCACCAACAATATCCCACCCCGAACTCCCACCCTCTCCCCCCCGAACTCCTACCATCTCCACCCCCAAACTCCCACCAACAATATTCCACCATCTCCACCCTGAACTCCCACCGACAGTATTCCACCCTCTCCACCCTGAACTCCCACCATCTCCAACCCGAACTACCACCATCTCCACCCTGAACTCCACCATCTCCACCTCAAACTCCCACCAACAAAATTCCCCCACCTCGTGTGTTACATGTAAGTGCTACTGATCTCCTGCAGCCTCTTTGCTGCCACTTCCTTTCTACACTCCAGTGATGGCATTCCTGATGGTGACAGCTGAGGACCATGTTTGTGTGATGGACCGGTTACTTATAGTCCCCATTGGAAGCTCCTGTGAAGAATTGGCAGATAAGGACAGAGTGTTGTCACCCTATAACAAGAAGAAGGAGCTCCATGGCGGGATCACCGGGGATCATTACATAATAAAGCTTCAGATTTAAGAAGACTAAAAATGGATTATGAAATGACATATTATCCCCCCCCCCCCCCCGGCATTGGAAGGGTTAATTGCTCAATTTGGGGTGTGATGAATAAGGAGATGTACTTACCTTACACCTCGCCCCCCCCCCCCCCGGTAGATGTCACTCAATGACGTCCTCAGAAATCTCCATACAATGCAGGTTGTGTAGAGGATGATGTCAGAGAGCTGCAGCCACTCGGCACTGCGGGTAACAGAAGAGCGCGTCCTGATTGTACAGGTGATCTCCAGGCCGGGTTACCTGAGTTCAGTAGGTATAGCCAGGCATGTGTGGTGAGGTGGCCATGATAAGGCAGGTGTGGCCAGGTAGGTGTGGTCAGGTAGGTGTGGCCAGGTAGGTGTGGTCAGGTAGGTGTGGCCAGGTAGGTGTGGTCATGTGGCTGTGGTCAGGTAGGTGTGGTCATGTGGCTGTGGTCAGGTAGGTGTGGTCATGTGGCTGTGGTCAGGTAGGTGTGGTCATGTGGCTGTGGTCAGGTAGGTGTGCTCAGGGGGCTGTAATCATACAGGTGTGATTAGGTACATTTTGCCAGGCAGGTTTGGTCAGATGGTTATGATTAGGGAGGTGTGGCCAGGTAGGTGTGGCCAGGCAAGTGTGGTCATGTGACTGTGATTAGTTGGGTATGGTCATGTAGATGTGGCCAGGCAAGTGTGATCAGGTAGGTGTGGCCAGGTAGGTGTGATTAGGTAAGTGTGATTAGGTAGGAAGGTGTGGTCACGTGACTGTGATTAGCTGGGTATGATCATGCAGATGTGGCCAGGTAGGTGTGATTAGGTAGGTGTGATTAGGTAGGTGTGGCCAGGTAGGTGTGGTCATGTGGCTGTGATCAGGGAGGGTTGGCGAGGTAGGTGTGGACAAGCAAGTATGGTCAAGTAGGTGTGATCAGGAATGGTAAGTTCAGGTGGCTGTGGCCAGGCAAGTGTGGTAAGGTGGATATGATCAGGTAGGTACTATATGGTCATGTGGTCATCTGCAGGAAGATGTCGGTGTATGTCCGGGCAGATTGAAGGGGGCCCCATGTCCGTAAAGATTGTGGCGGGGCCCATGGGTGGGCAGATTGTGGGGGCCCATGGGTGGGCAGATTCTGGGGACCCCCATGTCCGGGCAGATTGTGGGGTCCCCCCATGTCTGGGCAGATTGTGGGGTCCATGTCCGGGCAGATTGTGGGGTCCCCCCATGTCAGGGTAGATTGTGGGGCCCCCCCATGTCCGGGTAGAGTGTGGGGTCCCCCATGTCTGGGCAGATTGTGGGGGCCCCCATGTCCGGGCAGATTGTGGGGGTCCATGTCCGGGCAGATTGTGGGACCCCCCCATGTCCGGGCAGATTGTGGGGGCCCATGTCCGGGCAGATTGTGGGACCCCCCCATGTCCGGGCAGATTGTGGGGGCCCACATGTCCGGGCAGATTGTGGGGGCCCACATGTCCGGGCAGATTGTGGGGGTCCATGTCCGGGCAGATTGTGGGACCCCCCCATGTCCGGGTAGATTGGGGCGATGCAGGATGCGGTGTACAGAGCCCGGAACGTCAATGAATGTGAGGAACACAGAACATCCATCTCCAGGCACAGGAAGGTCTCATCTCATCACCTCCATTCGCTATTTTCCTAACCTTCCAGAGCAGAGAACATTCTTCTCCCGGATCCTCGGAACTCCTCGGAGACGAATGCCATGAGGCGGTGACAAGCTGCACTTCGCTCACCAATAAGTTCATTTACAACCAACAGAATTGTCTCGGCGCCGCCGGCAGAGCGGAATTCTGCGCAGCCATCAGTGGTGATAAATCCCCCATCACCCAATCACAGGACACTGCGAGGGGCCGGAGAATCGGGGCCTACAATGTGCTTTTACACCACCGGGGGGGGGGGGGGCAGTACAGATGGTGGGGTGGGGGGCAGAGACGCCACTGACCTCTATGGGGGGAAGAACTATGCAGGGCCCAGGATGGGGGGGGGGGTGGAGCTCCCATTGGTTGTAGCCCCATTCACAGCACATGTCATGGTTGGGGGTCAGAGACCGGCACCTATAGCAGTAGAGACGCCCCCGAGGAGCAGTATACAAGCGGGTCACCCTGACGCGGGATCCCCCGAGGTGCGGGGTCTAAGCATTACTGGTGTTCACCAGAGCTCCTGATGGTGGGGATAGGTTTTGCTGCTTGTTAGTACCAGGAGGTGGGCAATCCCGGGGTCCAGCAGGAGTGCAGTCAGGAAACAAGACAAAGGTCAGCAACCAATGGAAGTGAAGATAAGAGAGTGAGAGATCAGCTGCAGAGAGCACAATCATCTGGCAAACAGGAAGTGCCAAGGCGTGGATTAAACAGGAAGTTCATGGGAGGAGCAAAGAGTTCAAGAGGAAGAAGGTACACGATTGTCTGGGGGGGGGGGGGGGGGGGGGGCGGCTCAGAAAGGGGATCTTTACGACGAGGTTCCAACAAGAGGTATGAAATATGAGTTGGGCCTTCAACACGTCTGGAAGGGAAAGCTTAACGTGGAACTAAACCCACACAGACCGTTACCTCTGAGGTTTGCCGTGGGGGGAGAACCGACACATTCCACCAACGTCATCCAATGTCCGGTATCCTACCCATCACCATGGCAACTCCAGATCACACCGGGGCCAAGATGGCGGCTTCCCTGGCTGTAAGGAAGGTTTAGTTCCCCATTAACCAATATTGGATCGAAAACTCTATTCAGGATTTAGTGAGACTCTATAGCACAGGTGGGGCAAACACAAGGCCCCCGGGCCGAATCCGGCCCTCCACCCCTGCCTCAGCTTCCCCACCGCTCTGTCTCCGCCTCCACCCCCGCCTCAGCTTCCCCTCCGCTCTGTCTCCGCCTCCACCCCGCCTCAGCTTCGCCACCGCTCTGTCTCCGCCTCCACCCCCGCTTCCCCACCGCTCTGTCTCCGCCTCCACCCCCGCCTCAGCTTCCCCTCCGCTCTGTCTCCGCCTCCACCCCGCCTCAGCTTCCCCACCGCTCTGTCTCCGCCTCCCCCCCAAACCCCCCCCCGCCTCAGCTTCCCACCGGCTCTGTCTCGCCTCCACCCCCGCCTCAGCTTCCCCACCGCTCTGTCTCCGCCTCCACCCCGGCCTCAGCTTCCCCACCGCTCTGTCTCCGCCTCCACCCCGCCTCAGCTTCCCCACCGCTCTGTCTCCGCCTCCACCCCGCCTCAGCTTCCCCACCGCTCTGTCTCCGCTCCACCCCGCTCTGCTTCCCCACCGCTCTGTCTCCGCCTCCACCCCCGCCTCAGCTTCCCCACCGCTCTGTCTCCCCCACCCCCTCCACCCCGCCTCCAGCTTCCCTCCGCACTCTGCTCTCCGCCTCCATCCCCCGCGCCTCAGCTTCCCCACCGCTCTGTCTCCGCCTCCACCCCCACTTCGCCACCGCTCTGTCTCCGCCTCCACCCCCGCCTCAGCTTCCCCACCACTCTGTCTCCGCCTCCACCCCGCCTCAGCTTCCCCTACCGCTCTGTCTCCGCCTCCACCCCCGCCTCAGCTTCCCCACCGCTCTGTCTCCGCCTCCACCCCCGCCTCAGCTTCCCCACCGCTCTGTCTCTGCCTCCACCCCGCCTCAGCTTCCCCACCGCTCTGTCTCCGCCTCCACCCCCGCCTCAGCTTCCCCACCGCTCTGTCTCCGCCTCCACCCCCGCCTCAGCTTCCCCACCGCTCTGTCTCCGCCTCCACCCCCGCCTCAGCTTCCCCACCGCTCTGTCTCCGCCTCCACCCACGCCTAAGTTCCCCCACCGCGCTGTCTCCACCTCCACCCCTGCCCTCAGCTATCCCCACCGCTCTGTCTCCGCCTCCACCCCCCGCCTCAGCTTCGCACACGCTCTGTCTCCGCTCGCCACTCCCGGTGAGCTGTCTGACCCGGCGCTGTCTGTCTCACGCACGCCACCCTCCGTGCCTCAGCTTCACCACCGCTCTCTGTCCTCCGCCTCCACCCACCGCTCTGCGTCCAACCGCTCTGTTCCCGCCTCCATCCCCACCGCTCAGCTTGCCTCCCACCGCTCTGTCTCCGCCTCCACCCCCGCCTCAGCTACCCCACCGCTCTGTCTCCGCCTCCACCCCCGCCTCAGCTTCGCCACCGCTCTGTCTCCGCCTCCACCCCGTCTCAGCTTCCCCTCCGCTCTGTCTCCGCCTCCACCCCCGCCTCAGCTTCCCCTCCGCTCTGTCTCCGCCTCCACCCCCGCCTCAGCTTCGCCTCCGCTCTGTCTCCGCCTCCACCCCGTCTCAGCTTCCCCACCGTCTGTCTCCGCACT